>SJYQ01003753.1:534441-548431 GCA_006410935.1 Redunca redunca
TTTGAATATCTTTTCACATATCTGTGGCTATCCATATACTCTCTTTGAAAAAAAAAAAAAACCATCAATTTAGCTCTTCTCCACATATTTTAATCAGGTTGTTTTGGGTTTTTTTTTTGTTGTTGTTGCTGTTGAAATAAAGGAGTTTTATATTTTATATTAATCCCTTATCAGAACTATGATTTGCAAATAAAATCCTCTCTCACTTGGTAAGTTGTCTTTTCAAAAATTTTGCTTCCTTTGCTGTGCAGAAGCTTTTTAACTTGATGTAGTCCCATTTTTTATTTTTGCTTTTGTGTCCTTTGTGGAGACACATTCAGAAAAGTACTGCTAAAACTGATGTCAAAGAGTGTAGTGTCTATGTTTCCTTCTAGGACTTTATTGTTTCAAGTCTTTAATCCACTTTGATTTGTTTTTCTGTATGGTGTGAGATTGTGGTCTTGTTTCATTCTTTGTATGTGGTGTTCAGTTTTCCTGACACCACTTATTGATGAGACTATTCTCTCTCCATTGTGTTACTTGCTTCTTTATCATAAATTCATTGTCTACATATGCATGAGTTTACTTCTGAGCTCTTAACTCTGTTCCACTGATCTATCTATCTATTTTGCTTTTAATATCATACAGTTTTTATTATTACAGCTTTGTAATCTAGTTTGAAATCACAGAGTGTGATACGCACCATAGTTTTGTTCTTTTTTCCAAAGGTTGCTGTGGTTATTCAGAGTCTTCTGGTTTGATATAAATGCTAGAATTTTTTGTTCTAATTCAGCAAAAAATATTGTTGGGATTTTGATACGGATTTGCATTGATCTGTGGGCTGTTGTATGCATCATGGACTTTTTAACAATGTTAATTCATCCAGTCCATGGACAGAGTAACCTTCCATTTTTTTGTGTCTTCTTCAATTTATTTCTAGAATGTCTTAAGAGTATGCTTGACCAACAGTTCTTATATTTCAATATTTCGAGGATGTCATTCCACTCGCTCCTGGCCTACAGAGTTTATGAGAGAGCTGCTGATAGCCTAATGGGAGTTTATTTGGAAGTTACCATTCTTTTTTCCCCGGCCACCTTTAAAATACTTTGTCATTGACCTTTGACAGTTTTGTCCTGAAGAGCACTGAGTCAATTAGAATTGGCTATTCTGCTCACTTTTGCACTGAGTTAATTAGAATTTCTCTTAGCTTTAAGGATGTGCATGTCCAGTTCCTTTCCCAGGTTTCGGAAGTTCTCAGCTATTATTTCTTTAAATGTCTCTAAATGCCCCCTTTTCCCTCCCTTCTCTCTCTGAGATACCGAATGCCCTAATGTTGCCCTTCCTAATGGAACAGAATAGCTGTTGCAGGATTTCTTCACTGACTTTAGATTCTAATCCCCTCTCTTCTCTACTTAGATCATTTCTAGATCTCTATCTTCAAGCTCACTAACCCTCTCTTCATATGATCTGTTCTGTTTTAAATCCTAACTCATTCTTCATCACTGTTGATTTCAGTTCCAGAACTTTCACTTTAAACTCTAAAAAAGAACCAATTTTTTCAGTGAAGTATTTCTTCTATTTCTTAATTCTGTTCCTGAACTCATGGAACTGTCTTTCTGAGTTTTCTTGTAGCCCACTGATAACTATGACATCTTCATGACAGCTATTTTGAATCATCTACCATTTATACCACCATTTCCATGACTTTAAGTTTGCTTTCTGGAGAACTGCCATTTTTTGTGTGTGTGTGATACTCAGTTGCCATGGTTCTTCATGGTGCTTGATGAACTTTGTTCCTTCACCAGGACATTCAAAGTAGTGAACACCTTCCTTCTCCAGGTAAGACTTTTTTAAAAACTTGATTCTGATCATTAGAGGCCTTTCTTTTGTTTCCTGGTAGTGATGCTATAGCACACGGTTTTGTCTTGCCTTAACTGAGCTGCCACCGGTTGTTATTTGAGAGTCTGCACTTTTTCACCCTCCTCCCCTTGTGTTCAGTGGTGTCACTGGTGTCCTCTTTGTCACTTCTTGTGCTGCCAGGGTCACTGGGGCCTTGCTGCTCTAGTGTTCACCTGTGGCCTCTGCATCCAGGGTCCTATTTTCTTTCCTGTCACCATGGTAGGAGAATGGAGTAGGGAACAGGTCACAGGTTTCTCTTGTGTGACTCGGGTTGTCAGGTCTGCAGGTGTTGCCACTGTGAGGGGGGTGGAGGCCAGAGTTGCTGGCACCTTTAAAACTGGAGGTATTGAGTTGCACGACCCCCCTACCACTGCTACCAATGCCCTATGGCCATGGGCACCACTGTGGCTAGGAGGCTGGAGCCATTTGCATGCCCTCCCCTGACGTTACCAGGTTCTCTGGAGCTGGGGGCTCAGCTGCTGCAGCAAGGGGTCCAGAACCACAAGCACAGCCTCTGATGCCCCCTGGCTCTACCTTCTCTGAGAGTCCAGCCCACCCACCTTTAGATGCACACTTATGGAATTCTATGGCATCCTGGTGTGTTGGGCAGAAGGAGCATCTCATGCTGCCATGATACTGACATCACCCAGCCCTATGATTACTTAGTATTTTTACAAGATTATAAGTTGGCATTGGGTCACCTGAGGAACAATAATTACTTTGATTTACATATTGTTTTAAATGTAATGGTGTCAGATTAACAAGGTTCTGGTGTACTGATATGTAAATTAATAAGATATACACCTGATAATGGTGTTTGTGGGTAAATCTATTGACTAAAACAAATCCTTGCTTAAGTCCCATGTATTTACAGGTAAATTTATAGCAAAATAGACAATTCATTCTTCTCCCTGTGAGCCGTTGAGCCTATTTATGGTGCATGTCTCCTGTCTCATCATAAAAATGCCATGCAAATAACACACTGTTCTTGCTTGTGCAATTCAGTTGCCTTTGAGCACTTTGCTTCAGGACATTCAAAGGGTATTTCGGAAACCGAAGCCATGGGAAATGTGCCTGCAATAAATGTATGACTTTTTCTGCAACACTTCTACAAATCAGTTGTAAATCAGCAGATCTCAGTATGTGGAGACACACATGGCTGTCACCTGGTTGGGGTGGACAGATGGGAAGGGACATCTAGTTGGCAGAGGCCAGAAATAGTGATAAAAAATGCACAGGATAGGTCCAAAAAGAAACAAAGAATTATCCAACCCCAAAGGTTATTAATGTTAAGGTTCATGAACCCCGTTGTAAATTCTCAAAGACCCTCCTTCATTCTTTCCATAGACAGCAGCCAGTGCTCCTCAAAGCAAGAGCACTATGTACTTCACCATCCCATGCACAAGGCTCATCTGTTATCACACAACTAAACAAGATGGTTGGAGTGGTGATTTTCCTGCTAACTTTGACATAAAATGTAACTTATGTTAAAGATATTGCTACCTCATCCCACAAAAGCTACCTTTACGAAAGTCTTACAACAGAGCTTCTATTTTGCTGCTTTATTTACTGCTTGCTAAAGAGAAATCCATATAAGAGTGTATTCAATAAAACCCGAGAGGTTTTTCTACCTTACTAGCAAGGTATTTCTACCTTGCTTACAAGCATTTCTACCTTACTAGCAAGCCAAATGATGCCCTGTTGTTGGATGTGCCACAGTTCTTGGTTAGGATGAACAGTGTGAAGTTTTTCACATGTACTGACAGGGGATGCAACTTTCTCAAGGCAAAACTTCCCTGAGATAATTTCAATGTGTGTTTTTTTTCTTAAAGAAACATCTTATTTTATTTTGAATGGCCATTGTGATTTTAGATACTATTATGGCAATCTTATAAGCAGTACAGATGTAAAAAGTTATCATTTCTTTTCCCATCTTCCTAATTCTCACTTGCCATTATGTGATGGTTTACAATCAGGCTTCAGATTATCAAAAACCTGTGCTACAAATTGCTCTCTGGCACCTTGTAGTTACGCCATTTTGGCCACATTTGTGAAAACTCAGTTCCTCACATATAAAATGGCAATAATAATAAGTTCGTGGGTAACTATGAATATGCAATGACACAGAGCACATAAAGATCTTCACACAGTGCCAGAGATGAAAAGGCCATGAATATATGTTAACTGACACTGTGACAACTACTATTATTTTTGTCATCCTATGTCATAATAAGAATCAAAATATAAGACTGAATAGAAATCTAAGAACTTGCTATTTGTAGCTATGCCCACACTGAACACCAGATTCCTTGCCATCCAGGATTATCTTTTTTATTCCAACTTCCAGCAAAATTCTTGCCACACAGCCAGCTTTCTCCAAATTCAAATGAATATTCAAATGACCAGATGAATAAGCACTTACAAGCCAAGATCAGAAGAAATGAAGAAAGTCTCCCCTTATGCTACAAGAAACATTTTAACATTTCTGTTCATTATAAGATATTTTAATAAGATCTCATTCCCACGCAATGTCTGGGAAATAGAAAATGTCTAGACAATCAGATGTCCCATGAATAGTGGACTCATGAGACATTCTGTATATAACATGCATGACAGTGTGTATAAATATATATATATATATAATTTATACAATATATGCCCATATGGTGTGGTAGAATAAATCCTGATGTTTACTGACTTGAGATTCTTATTCCAGGTAAACTGAGCCATTTATTGTTTTGGCAGGGGAGTGACTGAAAACTTAGCTTTCCGAGGATCCCTCTAGCAGCCCTGCAGAGGATGATCTGTGGGGGCCACAGTAGCATCAGTGAGCCTAGTTGGGAGGTGGTTTCTGATGGTTCAAGAAAAAAAAAAATAAGGTGAAAGGAGCTGGTGGTTAGGACTAGGGTATAGGATAGACTTGGAAAGTTGATGGGTTGAAAACAGCTAGTGATACAGATGGGAGATGGAGTGGAGTGTGGGGATGGGAGACGGTGGGGAAGGAGAGGGTGATGAGGGAGACCACAGGCTTTGGGCTGAGCAACAGTGAGGATGGGGAGCCATTTACTGTGAGCACAGGGCTGTGGGTGGATCTAGACTCCCCTTTCCACTGGTTCATCACTCCCCTCACCCCTAACATTCTGATTCCAGTCCCCCCAGCCCACCCCACCCAGAGAAAACCTCTCTTCTAGATACTGTCGGTTCCTTTCACTTGGCTAAAGCATTCTCTCTCTCTTCTTTAAATTTTTTTTGTTTTATTCCATCTTGGCTCCTCTGCTTCTAGTTAGAGATTCAAAGGTTCAGAGGAATATAAAAGAGAGGGACATTTCCCAAAATCCCTGTCCCTTAGGAAAAGGACACAGAGCCCATGAAGGAGGAGGAACAAACTGCCCTGTAAAACTCGTCATTAAACTCAGTTTACTTAGTCCCCTGCACTGTTTACGACAAGTCACTAAAATGTCAGCCGATCTCTCCGTGAAATGAGCTGTTCTGTTTTACAGTTAAGCTTTTCCTAAAAACATTTTGGTGAGTAATGGATATAGGATGCATAACAACTCAGTGCATGGAGCATTTATAAAAGCCGTGGGTTATACAAATGGCAGGTAAACAAGAATACTTTTTTGAACACTCCCTCATGGCTTGAATTTAAACCAGTTCTCCGTGAATGCAGTAGGCAGGCAGCCCTGAGTTCCTTTCTGGAGCAGTGACTCTGGGACGCCCACTATTGGATGATGGGGGTGCTGAGGTAATGAACCTCAGAACTGGACCAGCTGACTAACCACACATTTCCTCAGTATCACTTCCAGAAAATACCTTCACAGCAAACGTTTTCTTAATAAGGTCAAGGAAAAATAATAGGCAGGCTGTATGACAAATGGTTGAAGACATATCTCATAGGCAAATGACTTCAGTTGATCTCTGCTTAAAAAACTAAATTAAATAAAGCTGGACAAAATAAAAGGAGAGGAAAGGAAGAAACCCTCCATGTTGCATTTCTAGAATCCTTAGTCACTGAGGAGCTGCTGAAGGGATGTGTAAGGGTACCTGTTCGGCCAGCAGAGCAGAGTTTCAGGCACTGAAAGCTTAGATATGTTATGACAAGTGAAATGCTTGACAGGTCCAGTCCCCAGTCCAGGAAACTGCTCTTGGATGAGACAGGTGATAGCACAAAGTGGATAATAAAAGACCCAGACCACTTGCCCATGTGTTGGCTGGAAGGAAGCAGCAGCAGCAGAAGCCCAGTCTCATCTCAATACTCGCTTCTGGGACTTGACCAGTTACCTTGATGGGACCACAGATTGAACCTTGTTACTAGACTAGCTCCCCAGTGGAGACATACCAATTTTTATCTGACCCAGAAGATGAGGGTTTCATGTCATCTGAGAACTCATTAGAGGGCAAACATTTTGCAGTACAAGTTACTGAATTCATTACAGGCAAAAATCCTAATTTAGAGGGAAAAGATAAGTATGATACTCAGATAACACGATGACACTGAGATGTTCTTACCCAGACCTGGAAACTCCTCAAACTGTTAACATACACACACTGCTATATATAAAAGAGATGATCAACAGGGGCCTACTATATAGTACAGAGAACTCTGCCCAATATTTTGTAATGACCTACATAGGAAAAGAATATGAAAAAGAATGAATATATGTATATTCATATATACATATAACTGAATATATGTATATTCAGAGTACATGTATAACTGAATCACTTTGCTGTATACCTACAATTAACACAACATTGTTAATCAACTATACTCCAGTAACATGTTTTTTAAAAAGAAAATAACAGAAGTTCGATTAAAATGGCACCACTGCAAACAGTAGAAACATGTTAGAACAGCTGAATCAAGTTTCAGGGGGCAGAGAACACACACCTTCATGAAACTGCATTTCCCTGAGAATGAAAGAACCATAAAATTCTTTCACTCCAAAACCTAAATAAAACTCTGCTTAAGAGAAAAATCAGATTAGTAATTTAACTATGCAAGTACACTGATTTTTTTTCCTAACTTACTACACTGGCTCACGTTAATTATGTACTATTTCATAGATTATTTCTTTATTAATTCTCAAAACTTGTGAGTCATGATGTCGCACTACTGCATCTTGTTAAAATTCAAGAGGAGATATAAGGAGGTCCCTCTGTCAGTGTCTTATCCTTGTTCCTTCCAAATTCCTCACATTTTTTATTGCACTTATTAGCAAAATATCTTGATATCTTACTTTAGCTCAGAAATTCCTCTGATACCCTCTCTTTGCCTCAACCTTTTCTTTCCTTTCTTAGCATCCTGAGACTACCCAGACATGCTGACTCTGGAGACCATCCAAAGATAAGCATCAGTGTGATCAAGTGCTTGGGAAATAGGATGTATAAAGAGAGACGAATAAAATAGAAAGCTATCAGAATAGATTCAGGAGCAGTTTTCAAGAGCAAGGTGTTGAATTTCAAAGACACTTACTTAGGTTTAATTCAAAAAGAAAATGTAAGTGAAAGTTCTAACAGTCCATCCTCCAGAATTCACTCATCTGCCATGTTCATCTTTGCTCACACCCCTCATCACACTGTGTGCCTTCATCTTTGCCCACACCCCTCATCACACTGTGTGCCTTCATCTTTGCCTACACCCCTCATCACACTGTGTGTCTTCATCTTTGCCCACACCCCTCATCACACTATTGTGCCTTCAACTTTGCCCTCATTCTTCATCACACTGTTGTGCCTTCATCTTTGCCCACACCCCTCATCACACTATTGTGCCTTCAACTTTGCCCGCACCCTTCATCACACTGTTGTGTCACACCATCCTTGGGTCACCTGTCACATGTGCAGAACCCTAGATGCACCCCTTCTCTTCATCACAGTCCCAGACAATCTATGTATTGACAGTAAAATGTGTTGTACCCTCTAGAACGGTGGTTTGCAATCAGAGGTGATTTTGCCACGTCTGGAGGTAACTAGGGGCAGGGTGCCAGTGGTGCATAGGGTGCAGGGGTCAGACATGCTGCTCAAGATACTATGAAGTGCGGATGAGTCCCAACAACAAAGACACACCCGGTCCAAACCATGAGCACACAGTGCTCTGCTCCATGGGAACTGGCAGGAAACAGAAGTCCTGGCTATGTCCCAGGTCACCTATGAAAGCTTCAGCTTTCAAGATAGGAACTCTTACCCACCTCTGACAGTGAAAACGGGGATGCCTAGATGGGCCTTATCAGTCACGAGAAAAGTCCACCCAGTCTGCCCTCACACCCTCCTCTATGTGACTGCTCCTCTCAGGCAGGTTAGAACTCACCTGTGAATGACCATCTCCCTATTATCATCAGCAATGTGTGTGTGCATGTGTGTGAAGGCAGCAAGGTACACAAAGGGTTGCTGGAAACCAACACACTTTGTCAATATGTTATTATGTTACCTTGCTCCTGATAACTAAAAGTAGAGTTAAAATACAGAAAAAGTCATTTATTACTATTGCAGATTTTTCAATCTGAGGTATTTTCTCACATATTATGTGATCTATTTTATCATAGGTTTAGATGAAAATTTAAGCAATAATTTCCCTGATATACTTAAAATCATTGATTTGTCCACAATTTAAAGTACCATATGATATCACTTATATGTGAAATCTAAAATACAGCAAAGTGAATTTATCTGTGAAACAGAAACAGACTCACAGATACAGAGAACAGATTTGTGGTGGCCAAGGAGGGTGGGGGTTAGGGGAGGATGGATTAGGAGTATGGGGTTAGCAGATTCAAACTACTACATAGAGAATAAATAAACAAGTTCCTACTGTATAGCATAGGGAACTACATCCAGTATCCTGTGATAAACCATAATGGAAAAAAATATGAAAAAGAATATATATGTATAACTTAATCATGTTTTTGTACAGCATAAATTAACAGAAAATCATAAATAAACTNATATGTATAACTTAATCATGTTTTTGTACAGCATAAATTAACAGAAAATCGTAAATCAACTACAATAAGGTTAAAATAAAATTAAAAAGAATAAAAAAATAATAATGTAAGTAAATGTTTCTCTGCTATGAGAATTGACCAAATTAATCAAACCTCAGGAAGGGGTTGTGGAAATCTCCAATTTGTCCCCAGGGGGTCAGAAGCATAGGTGACAGCCTGGACTTGTGAGTGGCATCTGAAAGGGGGGCAGTCTCGTGGGCCTGAGCCCCCTTACCCTGCGGACCTGAGGCTGCTCCTCATGGATGGTGCTAGAACCAAATTCCATTTGTAGGACACTCAGTCCATGTCTGCTGAGTATCAGAACACTGCTTGGTGCTGGGAACACAGAGCATCATCTTAGCACTTGCCTAAGAGCTCCCTGATGACAGGAAGTCTTATTTTCTGCATCTCCTGCAGGCACTTCCCAAGCGTTCATGGAACTTTGGCAGAAACCAAAAAGAAATAAAAAAAAAAAACCCTCCATATGTCCAAGACAACTGTGGTATGGGGATGGAGTGGCTCTGAGTTCATATCCACCACCCTCAAGAGGGCCTGGGACTCCCTCCTCTCCCCTCCATGGTCAGGATGGAAGGAAGTGCAACTGCTGAGTGAATTTCATGTCTTCTCATGTAAAAGCTCTCACCAGAAAATACAATCAAAAAGCTAAATTAATCTACTGAATAGGCTGGACCCCACAGATTCTATTTTGTTGGACTTGGAACAAAACCCACTTTCCTGGAATAATAAACACAGTAGACTTCTTTCCACCTGTTTTATGATGGAAATAGAATAAAAATTTCACAGTGAGGTGCCCATTGCCTTCCTGTCAAAAGTTCTGAATGTGATACAAATATTTTACTGTCTGTGGGCTTCCCTGGTGGCTAAGTGGTAAAGAATCTGCCTGCAATGCAGGAGTCCTGGATTGGAAGATCCCCTGGAGAATAGAACGGCAACCCACTCCAGTATTCTTGCCTGGAGAGTTCCATGGACAAAGGAGCCTGGCAGGCTACAGTCCATGGGGTTGCAGAGAGTTGGACACGACTGAGTGACTAACACTTTCACTGTATTCCATGATTTCCCTTTCTTTCTAAAGGGCCTTGTAAGCTTTGAAAGGAGCTCTTTTCCCTTTATGAGTGCAAACAAATGACTAGTATTTATATTTTCCGTCTTTCTGTGAGAATCTCTGCTGATTGCTATATACGTGGGCCCCTCTGGCGCTGTTCTTGAGGGACAAGCACTCATATCAGCAAGACGGGGAGTAGCAATAGCCACTCTGGGCTCTGCAGCCACAGATGGCTGGGCAAGAACATGGCTTGATTTCATCTGAACAGCACAGCAGAACTTCTGTGCTAAAAGCAGAGCCTGCATCACTGAAACAGACTTGTCGTAGAAATTGATATACAACTTTAAATGATCCCCTGGAGAAGGAAATGGTAATCCACTCCAGTATTCTTGCCTGGAGAACCCCCATGGACGGAGAAGCCTGGTAGGCTACAGCCCATGGGGTTGCAAAGAGTCGGACATGACTGAGTGACTTCACACACTTCACACTAAAGATTCTGTATATGAAAATAATATAATGTGGTGGCTATAAAATCTGGAAACAAAGACTTGAGTTACTTTATTAAAAACAAAACTTACTCCCTCCAAAGGATTCCTCCAGTCTCATGATTGGTTTTGTGCACCCTACTGAGACTCAGGTCTTAGTTAGGAAAAAAGATATGGTATTTCCTTTAGGACAGAAAGAGGAGCTTCCAAAAGAACCCTACCTGGAGCCAGAGCATTCTGAAACCCTCCACACTGCAGTCTTAAAAGGTTAGCTTGGGTTGGTTAGAAATTCCTGAAGGTCACTATGCCCATGGAAATGTTGTATTCCATACCATCCCTACTCACATGAACTGTTTTCTGGAACAAAGGCTATTTATATATAAAATCAGGGGCTGGAACCTAACCTTCACATGTGATGGTATTTGGAGATGGGTCTTTGGGAGGTGAGAGGTCAAAAGGGTGGAGGCCTCTTCATTCTCCACAACCCCACTACAGTCATCTTCACGGACACGATCAGGTTGAGAACATTTCATCCTGAAAAAGGTATAAAACGGGGGACTTTTCTGCTGGGGTCCAGCCCCGGTGGATCCAGGGTACTTCGAAGCAGGGACAGAGTCAGCATCCTAGGAAAAAACTTATTTAATTACAGATATAGAGAGAGATTAGAAACGGATAGTGTAGTAGGAAATATTAGTGGAGAAAAAGAGGTTGAATAACTTGGTTTACGTGGGATACCAATAAAATTCCAAGACAAGGAATTTGCGCCATCTATGCTGAGCCACCGGCGCCACTTGAATATCGGAAAGTGCCCCTCCTTGGGCTCCTTCTCGCGTGGAAATTAAAAGCTGGGGCAAGTAAGCAGACGTGGCGAGCACCCATGCTTCAGATGGGAATTCAGCCAGAAAAACGAGGAGCAAGAAAGAATGACACGGGGGAGCCAGTCTTTCCAGAAACTGACCCGATTTCTTTATTTTTTAGGTTTGCTTATATACCTTTTGTTACACATAGAGACAAATGGAAATTTTAAAGTCATGCAGGGGTCAGCAGTCCTGACCTTTATCAAAATCAGGTGCTTCATACAAAAGTATACATAAAGGTCTTAGGGGTTTTACATCATCTTCTGGCAATGAGGCCTGCTGACATTTTATGATCCTTTCTTTCTGATAACCAAAAAACGTATTTTTTTCAAGGGTGTTTTTTCTTAAACCAGGCGCCATCCTCTGAAGGTACCAGATAAAGTTGCATTCCTATAGGGTGAGGGTGTAGTGGGTTACAACTAAGAAAGGAATTTATTTAACCTAAGGTAAACATGATTAATCTTAAAGGTTAATACTTATTTCTCCTATATGCTAGTTATATTCAATATAAAGGCAGGGAATATGGAGATTTAGCAGCAAACATCAGCCCAATAAATGAAAACCCTTCACCAATGTTCCCCTTAAGATCTATTTAGTCTTAAGATAGTGATAAAGTTACATTTTTACATAGCAAGGACACAGTGATTTATAACAAAGTACAATGATCTATAACAAAAGAGAAAATTCATTAACTCAAAAAGTCTAGTATTGCTAACATCAAAAACTACTATATTTCCTTTTCTATATTCCAAATACATTAATATATTCCCAGGTGCCTAAGGATATGGAGGCCTGGCAGCCATCATTGACTCAACAAGGAGAAAGGCCCTATGCTAATTAAGATTTTCAAAATACTCCAAACTCTCTGTGCTGTTTACAGTTGAGAGGTAGTAAACAATCACGTGTGTAGTGGCAGGAGTATGGATAATCCTGTCACACAAGCTAGTCTGTCAGCAGAGAGGTTTGACCTGAGACACACTTGTCACACCCAGGGCAGGAAATAGGAGACTTAGCAGCAATTATTGGCACCACAATGAAAAACCCTTTATCAATATAATTCCTGACCAACCCACTATACTAATAATTTCTAACTTCCCAAAAAGAATCTGCCTTTAGTAGGTCTAAAACATCTCATGCCTCTCACGGTTGGGAGGCTGTAAACAATCACATGTGGCTGGACGAACCTGTACAGGCAGGCTAGATAACCTTCAGAGGAGGTCGTAAGTTGAAACACTCTCGTCACGCCCAGGAATTTTTATTGACTTGGAGCTGTAAGTTTACTCCTTCTCCGAGAGAACCGGTGGGGAACAGCCCCCCATAAAGTCAGAGGTGTAGGTGAGATCATGAAAGAGTAAAGTAGGTAGACTCTGGTTTGGGGGGTAGATGCTCTGGAACAGGGGTTTTCCTGAGGCTCGATCCCGCCTTTGCATATGCCAAAGCCTCCTTCCTCATGACCTTTGCCATGGGCAGAGTTCCTCACGCTGGCTCCCGGCACTTTTCAAAGAAAATATGATCTCAACAAATATAAAAATCTATTAATAAAAATAAGTTTCACCCTACCCTTCTTCTTTATGTAAAACCATGAAACACATTGAAGACATTATCATCTCATTGGAGGCAGAAAAAATCACACAGAATTTCCTGTAGCCTGACACCCAGTTCTGCCTGAGTCCTGATTCACTTCAAAACTCAATGAAAAACCCACTTGTCCCATCTGGGGAAAAAAAGGAGAGGGGGAAGTATACTTAAATTATGGTTTGAAAATATTGCAGTATTTAAGCTATTGACTGTCATCGAATTTAAATTGACACATGGTCCAGCAAAAGCTTTTATCTTGCTATTTGATTTTAAAATATTGTAACTCAACAGGAACCCTCCTGGCCACAAAAGGCTTTCCATGGCCCCCATTTTCTTGTTGGCAGAAAACAGGCTTCATTCAGCCTCCTCGATCTTCCCTTTGTCTCAAAGGGCAGGTTCAAACACTTTCTGATCAAGGAAGGGAGGAGAGGCAGAGATAAAACAATAGTGTAACCTTGGGGCCAGGTTCCTGGTTCCCCCTCAGGGATACAGATAACAGTATTCTTGAGTTCCTCTGCAGTCCATGGGGTCGCTGAGAGTCAGACTCGAGCGACTTCACTTTCACTTTTCACTTCCATGCATTGGAGAAGGAAATGGCAACCCACTCCAGTGTTCTTGCCTGGAGAATCCCAGGGACAGCAGAGCCTGGTGGGCTGTTATCTACGGAGTGGCACAGAGTCGGACATGACTGAAGTGACGCAGCAGCAGCAGCAGCAGCAAGATCTAAGGCCCCCTCCCAGGTGGAGGATGGTAACTTCAGGCTGAGCAAAGATTCCTGGGGCACCACCCTGTCACCTCACCACCAGCCAATCAGAAGAAAGTCAGACATTATAGCCCTCTACCCATATTTTGTCTATAAAAATTTTACCCAGAAAACCACTGGAGAGTAAGGGGTATTTGAGCATGAACCATCCATTCTCCTTTCTCGATCCTGCAATAAACTTTTCTCTGCCCCAAGCCCCAATGTTTTGGTTGATTTGACTGTGCTGTGTATTGGGTACACAAACTTTTGTTCAGTAACACTATCTGCGTATTTTAAAAACTGCTTTAGAGATATATGACAAAACATTTTTCTTGGTAATTCCCTAGAAAGCAATGAAAGAATACATAACCACTACCATTTTGGAAGGCACTGAAGGGCAAGAC
>SJYQ01003753.1:549683-562944 GCA_006410935.1 Redunca redunca
TATTGTGATCCACACAGTCAAAGGCTTTGGCATAGTAAATAGATGTTTTTCTGGAACTCTCTTGCTTTTTCAGTGATTCAGCAGATGTTGGCAATTTGATCTCTGGTTCCTCTGCCTTTTCTAAAACCAGCTTGAACATCTGGAAGTTCACAATTAATGTATTGCTGAAGCCTGGCTTGGAGAATTTTGAGCATTACTTTACTAGCATGTGAGATAAGTGCAATTGTGCCATAGTTTGAGCATTCTTTGGCGTTGCCTTTCTTTGGGACTGGAATGAAAACTGACCTTTTCCAGTCTTGGTAAAACAAATGCCAATACTGAAAAATGCATTCCTACCAAGTCATATGTCTTTCTTTTCTTTACTTCTGAGAAGGAAAATTCAGAATATGAAAGTATGTGGTTGGTGTAAGATCATGTAATAACATTGTAAACACAGTGTGGAATATTACTATCATGGAAAAATAGTACTAATCAGCTGATGCATGCTATTGATCCTCCCATCAACAAAGGTAAAATTCTCATCTGAGTTAGATGTCTATGACCATGGAAGGAAATGACAATCTGTCTTCAAGAGTAAGGAAAACAGTGATTGAGTTTAGCCTATGACACTGTAACATAAGTATACAGAAGAGGTAAGACGCTCCCTCTGCCCCTTGTAACCAAGTGTGTCCTAGGTATGGGAAGTGGATTGGAGTCACCCCTCCATCTCAAGCCAAGGGGAGCCAGAGAGGATGAGGTCAACAGGATATGCACCTCACAAGGGGCTGGAGAGGTCAGAATGGGGTGTGTGTCCATCAGGGCAGAGGCCAGGGGCCTCAGGAACAGGAGTCAGTGTAAGACTGATGGGCAGAAGGGAAATGTGCCAACTGGCATAAATTAGAGTCTGAAGAGCAATTAAGGAAGGTTCTGGGGCCTGGGCCTAAGATAAACTGCAGAAATTTCTCCCACCGAGGAAGGCTGACCACAGAGAATGGAACTACCGGGTCTCTTCTCATCTTGAATTGCGCTGCAGTTTCTGGGCAGGCTGTCTAGAGACAAACACCACACAGTGATCTACACAGATCATGAAGGCACGTTGTAGTCACTAAAGATGTGTGTGTCCTCATCCACTCTATAGTCTTTTGTTACCAAGTTGAAAGTACTGCAGTTTCCAAAAATACCTGAGTGTGTGGAGGTGGGGTGGGGGTGGTCCGATGGGAAACATTTTGTGGGGCTCTTGCCTGGAAAATCCCAGGGACGGAGGAGCCTGGTAGGCTACAGTCCATTGGGTCCCGAAGAGTCAGTCACGACTGACCAACTCACTTTCACTTTTCACTTCCATGCATTGGAGAAGGAAATGGCAACCCACTCCAGTGTTCTTGCATGGAGAATCCCAGGAACAGCGGAGCCTGGTGGGCTGCCGTCTATGGGGTCGCACAGAGTCGGACATGACTGAAGCGACTTAGCAGCAGGCATCACTGGAAACTAGCCCGTAATTCAATGGACACTAGCCTGCCGACTCTCTTCTGCTCTCAGCCTGCTGCCCGTGTGTATCCTCTCATTAGGTACGTCTTTGCCTCCCAAATTATGAGTAATTCTATGTGATTCACTGGTTCTGCGTCTCTGTCCAGAATTCCATCCATGCCACACTTCAGCTGTTTACTCTTCCCTTACTCCTTCCACTTGATTTGGCTCCAGGCTTACCTAGCTAGCTGGATGTCACCATTGTCCACTAGGTAGACAGAGCAAAGATGGGACTCAGACAGATGAAGACACCAGAACAGAAAGACAGAAAACCAATGACTGAAAGAAAAGACAAACACCAGAAGCTTTATAATACCAATGATAATGCAACTTTAAATACCCAAATGCCCTATGGAATCTCTTCTGTAAGTTAGTGTGTTCTGTTTTAAAAGTCTTGTTCAAGGCATTTTAAGGGCTTCCCCGGGGAAATAAACAGCTCAAAATAACTCTTATGTTCATCCTCCAATCTCTGAAACATGTATAAACTCAAAAGCAAATTTCAATTGAAGGAGCAATAAACTAATTAATGCAAGATAAGTTAGATGTTAAATGTAACAAATAACTCTGGCTTCAAGGGTCTACACAAAAACATCCATATACTCATTAAAAATCTTATCAATGTGAATGTTTCTAAATATTACTTTCTGCAAAGAGGTATAATCACTTTAAAAGAAGGCTATCTTTATCCCCTGCAGAGTCATCTTGTGTGTGTTGTTTGTAAAGAAGACTATTCAAGTAAATGGAAGAGGGAAGCTTCTAAGCATATTAATAAGACAGCTACAAAAGTCCTTTGTGTGTGTTCAGTGCACAATACCACACTGTATTGTTTTCCTTTGTTTGCTGGACCATGACAAGAAAGAGGACAAAAACAGAGACTTAAGAACCCGGAAGATCAAATAGGTATATTTCTGTGAAAGGTAGTAAGTAATCATCACTTTCTTGCAAAGGGGTGCCTACTATAACAAAATCTTGTAAAGCAAAAAAAGCATGATGTAAAAATGAATTAAAGATGAGAAAGAACCTGTCAAGACTGGGATTTGTGTCCTGAAATGTTAAGGAAGGAAATACTGCAGAGGATTGGAAAAAAATAGGGAGATGTTGCTCAACAGGCACGAGGTTCAGTGGTGCCAGATGAGCCAGTATTGGAGATACAGCAAGCTGACCACAATCAGTAACAGTGTATCATGTGCGTTGCATACAAAGAGCTGATCTGAAGTATATACACCCTAAAAGAACAGACAGAAACAAGGTGAAAGGTGGGTGTGTCCATCAGCTTGGTTTCATGGTGGCTGTCCCACAACACTTATTTAGATCAAACCATCACAACACACACCCAAGTATATGCAATTTTCATTTGTCAAACCTCAAACAAAACTGGAAAAAAATAAAATCAACAACAAAAAAGAGGAAAAACAGAAAGAAGTAGAAGCCATGAGGTCCAGGAGAATTAACATGTAAACACGGGAGTCCTAGACCACCCCTGACTCCCCCTGCACCTGGCACACCCACACACCTCACTCCATGGCAACTCTCCTTCCTTCCCATTTCTCAGACCAAAACAGGGGCATCTCACCTGACTCTCTGGTTCTTGTCCCCCTCTTGCAGCTCCTCAGCAAGTCATGCCCCATCTGCCCTTACAAGCGCCTACCGGCAGCCTGACCACCATCTTTGGCTGAGTCACCATCACAGTTCCCTGGGCACCCATGACAGCTGCTGAGCCTCCCTCCTTTTACCCTGCCAGCCTACAGTCCATTATCAGCCCACCAGGTGGGATCGTCTTTTTGAGACTAGTCATGTCAACCTGCCATTCAAAACCCTATATACCTCAAAGTAAAAACCTTAGATGTTACACTGACTCATAAGGCCTTAGACAACCTAGTGGCTGATATTTCCCCAGCATCTTCCCCTAGCACCCTCCACACTGCACCCCATTCATGGTTTCCAGAACCATTGGCTTCCCAGGTATTCTGTGACAGATGGAAGCATGTTTCCAAAAATTCATATGCTCAAGTCCTAACTCATGGTGTCTCAGATGGCAACCTTATTTGGAAATATGATCACTGCAAACATGGTGAGTTAAAATGCAGGGGACATCAAGCTGGGGACAGGGTGGGCCTCTCATCCAATATGTTTTTATAAAAGGGGGAAATCTGGACAAAGACATGCACAGGGGAAAACACCACATGTGAACATACAGGCAAAGACTGAGCGATGTGTCTCCAGAAAAGGAACCCCAGACACTACTAGCAAGACCCCAGAAGCCAGAGGAGAGCCTGCGACAGATGTGTGGGCCTCAGGCAAGGCAATTCCACCCCTCAGACCTGGGGTCCAGGTGTTCATAGAACTCAAGTGGTGTTTAAATATTTATTTTTTAAGTCATGTCTCCCATGTGTACTTAAGCACTACCCTCTCTGGCACAGCCAAATACTGCAATTATGTTCTATGTTAGGCATTCTGCTGCAAGACAAGAAAAATAGGACACGGGGGGAAAAAATCCTCAGAGCCTCAGAAGAAACCAATCTGTAGACACCTTGATCTCGGGCTTCTGGCCTTGGAACTATGAGAGTTCATTTCTGTTGTCTAAGCCACTCAGCTGGTGGCATTTTTTGTGGAGTTTAGGAAACCATACACACTCCTCAAACATCTAGACCAACTCCCATCTCTGGGGATGTCATCAGGTTGTTCCTTCTGGTGAGGCTCCCCTGAGAGGCCAGGGCAGTAGGACAAAGTCCTAAGCATCAGGTCGGACCTTCCTGCAACTCTCAAGTCTGTACTTCCTGCAGAAGTGGTTATAGACAGAATGAGGTTCCCCACACTGCATGGGGCCAGCTATCCCCTTCCTGCTATCTGAACCCTACTACACAGCCTCCCACATGCTTAGATGTCTTTTGAGCCTTAGTATTCTTTGTCATCCAAGGACCCCTACATCCTTGTGGTGTGTTGGTGAATCCTCCAGACACATGCCTGTCCTATTAAAGCACAGACATTAGTTAAGTCAAAGGTTCTTCATTTCCTCTGAGTTCATACAAAATTATCACACTTTACAGACATGAGAAAAGTCCGGAGGGACATATTTAAAAGTATAATCTCCAAAGACAAGGGGAGAAAGTAGGAAAATCCAAAGGAAATGATCAATAAGGCAAATTTGGAAATAAAAAGTCATGAGTGTATTTGAAATAACAGAATTTTGTAATCATTTTATTAAGCTCTTAAGCATTATAAGTCTTGGATATATATATTCACATTTAAGAGTCAATATTTTGGAAAATTGCGTTCTTACTTTGCTGTTTTGCAGGGAGGGAGGTGGTGTCTCTCAAGTCCTTTTTTAATGCCAGATAACCTTTAGAGTATGTGAAGCCTTCTAAAGCTTTTGAAGCATTCTCATTTTATTTTTTAGAAAGGGTTACAGCTGAATTGCATATCACAATTTACAGAGGACTTTCCTATATTAAACCAGTTAAGTATGTGGACCAGCCAAAGGAAGGCCATTTCTTACACAAAACATTAAAATTGCTAATATTTTATTATGTTATTTTAGAAATAAATGCAAAATATTTAGTATAATATTAATAAGGTTATAATACAAATAATTAATTTCAATATANTTGAGTCATAAACATCCATAAATCACCAAAATACCACAACCACCAAGCTGATGAATTTAACCTTAAAGCAGCAATCTCCCTACAGCTGACTGTGGATGATTAACTAGTAAGAATACACATCCCTGAAAGAGAAAATGGGGACCTCGCTGGAGGCTTATTAGAATGAAGGAAAGAAAATAGAACAAGACAGAGAAAAGGATGAAATCTGACAGCTTTCTGATTTCCCTATAGGGTAGAAAACATTAGGCTATATAATTGTCAAATAAATTACTTTTGAAAACTTCCAATCTTAATAACAAAATGATGTAAATAATTGTACCTGACAGCTCACTTGGGGTCTCTCACATTCTATATCACATAATAGTTTGTAGTACATTAGGCTATTTGACAACATGAAAGAAAAAATATAATACATATCAGCAAAGTAAGAGATAAATCAAAAATTAGTTTAATAAAAAGTTCGTGAGGCTACCACGTAGATGTAATTAACTACTTTTTTTAAGGTTTTCTAGATCGATGGAACAAAATAGAAAGCTCAGAAATAAATCCACACACCTATGGACACCTTATCTTTGACAAAGGAGGCAAAAATATACAATGGAGAAAAGACAATCTCTTTAACAAGTGGTGCTGGGAAAACTGGTCAACCACCTGTAAAAGAATGAAATGAGAACACTTTCTAACACCATACACAAAAATAAACTCAAAATGGATTAAAGATCTAAATGTAAGACCAGAGACTATAAAACTCCTAGAGGAAAACATAAGCAAAACATTCTCCGACATAAGTCACAGCAAGATCCTCTATGACCCACCTCCCAGAGTAATGGAAATAAAAGCAAAAATAAACTAATGGAATACTGTATACCTGTAGCAGATTCATGTTGATGTATGGCAAAACCAATACAATATTGTGAAGTAATTAACCTCCAATAAAAATAAATAAATTTATATTTAAAAAATAAACAAATGGGACTTAATTAAACTTAAAAGCTTTTGCACAACAAAGAAAACGATAAGCAAGGTGAAATGACATCCTTCAGAGTGGGAGAAAATAATAGCAAATGAAGCAACTGACAAAAAATTAATCTCAAAAATATACAAACAGCTAATGCAACTCAATATCAGAAAAATAAATGGCCCAGTTAAAAATAGGCCAAAGAACTAAATAGACATTTCTCCAAAGAAGATATACAGATGACTACAAACACATGAAAAAATGCTCAACATCACTCATTATCAGAGAAATGCAAATCAAAACCACAATGAGGTACCATCTCACGCTAGTCAGAATGGCTGCTATCCAAAAGTCTACAAGCAATAAATGCTGGAGAGGGTGTGGAGAAAAGGGAGCCCTCTTACACTGTTGGTGGAGATGCAAACTAGTACAGTCATTATGGAGAACAGTGTGGAGATTCCTTAAAAAACTTAAAATAGATCTGCCATATGACCCAAAAAAAACAATAATGGGCATACACACTGAGGAAAGCAGAATTGAAAGACACATATACCCCAATGTTCATCGCAGCACTATTTACAATAGCTGGTACATGGAAGCAACCTATATGTACATCAGCAGATGAATGGATAAGAAAGCTGTGGTACATATACACAATGGAATATTACTCAGCTATTAAAAAGAATGCATTTGAATCAGTTCTAATGAGGTGGATGAAACTGGAGCCGATTATACAGAGTGAAGTAAGTCAAAAAGAAAAACACCAATACAGTATATTAACGTATTTATATGGAATTTAGAAAGATGGTAACAATGACCCTATACACGAGACAGCAAAAGAGACACAGATATAAAGAACAAACTTTTGGACTCTGTGGGAGAAGGTGAGAGTGAGTTGATTTGAAAGAATAGCATTGAAACATGTATATTACCATATGTGATCTCCAGTCCAAGTTCGAGGCATGGAACAGGGCAAACAAAGCCAGTGCTCTGGGACAACCCAGAGGGATGGGATGGGGAGGGAGTTGGGAGGGGTTTCAGGATGTGGAACACATATACACCCGTGGCTGATTCAGGACAATGTATGGCAAAAACCACCACAATTGCAAAGTACTTAGCCTCTAACCAAAATTTAAAAATTAATTATTTAAAAAGGTTTTACTCATTCTTAAAGACAGTAATTAGAATTATTTCACAAATTTTTGAACATTTAAATGTAAACCCACAGATGGACTAGGAGAGCATCATTGTTCATAGAGAAAGGAAATATATGCAGTCAGAAAATAGGTAAACATATTTAAATTTTAAAGTGCCTGGAACTACCATTCTAAAGGGCCTACAAATTCCACAAGCCAAAATTAGATAAATTGACCCAGCCAGCCAAGGCAGCACTGAACAACCACAGCCGGTTTACATAGCATAAACAGTAAGCAAGGGCGTGTTTCTGAAACAGGAGGGAAGCGGGCAAGGCACAACCTTTAAAAGAAGTAATAGGACATGACAAAGACTGGTTAGAACCAACTAGGTCCAAGATGGCAGAAAATATGACTTCCTTCAGTCTCATGATAAGCTCATTGTAATAAATGAGCTAAATGACACACCCACAGGCACCAGGACAGTTTCAAGACTGATCATCAAAGATCAAAATGCAGGCAGTAGCCTGGTTCCTGGAAAACTCTGCCCCATCCCTGGAACAGTTGGAATAATCCTCCTACTCACTAGCCTATGAAATTACTCAGTCCACAAAAACTAACCACCCCATATTTGGGGGCCTCTCATCTGAGATGGCCCACAGTGTGTCTGTGGAGATGTTTCTCTCTAAATAAACCCACTTCTCACCTATCACCTTCTCTCTCACTGAATTCTTTCTGTGATGAGACACCAAGAACCTAAGTCCTGAGACCAGATGTGTGATCTCAATTATAAGACTGTGGATTCAAGTCCCAGTCTGAGTTGTGTGGTTTCATTTACAAAGGACCAGATGTCACCCAAAAGCAGGTGACAAGAGAGAAGCTGAGCACTTCCCACCAGAATCCACTTCTTCCCTCCAGGGAGGAGACACAGGGTTAGAGTCTAGGAGTGTTAAATAAAGGAAACCTTTTCCCTTGAAATCTCAGAAGCTGGTTTTAAAAAGTTTCCTGACATCCAGGGAAAATGGTGTTATATCAGTTAGATCAGACTGAGCATGAATATTAGAGCTTTGTCATGTAAAAATGAAGAGTCATCATTGAACTTAAGAGTGTGCTGTTCACACACGAGTTCATTTAACCTTTGGTCATGTCCATACACAATGCACCATGCCATGTTCCTGGGGACCAGGTTGGAAATACACAGCCTTCTTCTTCAAGGACCTCACCTATTAGTGTAGGAAATGGATAAAAAACAAAGGTCATGCCACATAAGGAACACCTCTAGGTCTTACACACGTACACATGATGCAGTGTAACTGTAGAAACCTCACCACCCATCAACAGAAACGAGCCATTCAAGTAACATACATAAAACCTCTTTCAAAACAAACTTGGTCTCTAGACAAAGGGTGTTTCCCTGTCACCATCCAGGCTTGAAACCTGTTTTTTTCACTCCTCTAGCTTCCCAGTCCCTCTTCGTGCTTCAGATTCGTGTGTGTTAATCCTTTACTCATAACATGTTTTTATTCATCGCCACAATCATGCTCCTATCTCCGGAGGCAAACCCATAACAACATCCAGGCTTGAGCCATCTGCATCTCCCCCCATAGGTGTCCCTGCCTCTAGCGCACTGCCCAGACCCATGTGGGGCACCCAGTTAGTGTCTGTGCTACGTTATTGCTCTTCCATGAAATGTGTTTCCTCACTTTTGTCCAGCTAGTGATGTCACACTCATCTCCAGGCAGACTGGTCATTGCATTGTGCATCCCACCCTGGATCTTTAGAGCTCATTTTGGTACCCTCTGCCAATTTTCCTCCCCGAATAAAACTTTTCCTATTATGAAAAACATCTTCAAATCCACCAACTCTAATTCCCAAACTTCATCATGGGAAAGAAGAAATTGACACTGGTTCATCTTATATGATATACTAGACATTTTATCACTTCATTCATCCTAATAAAATCCAAAATTTATGATTTTCTAAGATGAATATTATTTATTCTTTACAGTGAAGAAATGGAAGGCTCAGAGAGGTTTAGTCACTCCCCCAAGGTCACACAGAAAAAAATATTAAAAGTGGCAATGGAACCCAGTCATGAGTGGCGTCTAAGTTCTTGTTTTGTTTTTCCCACTCATAACAGTATCTACAAGGCTCAATTTCCTTGATGAAAACAAAAACACATTTCAAGACATTCCTTTTGATAAATTTACAATATATTCTTCTTAGATGTTAACAATTCTCATCTGGTCAAGCAGCTCAAATACTTAAATCCCAAAACTGAGACCTGCCATGTTCAAATTCCTCACCATCATCCTTTTAGAAGAGGGATATTTTGCCACATACATCCATACAGTCTCCCTTTAGGCGGGACTTGGCCCCGTAGAAGCTCTGTCTCTTCCCCTCCCCTAAGCAGGGCTCCTCTAGCTCACACAGCTGACATCTGGGCTGGACACATCTGTGTTGAGGGGAGGGGAGTCATCCTGTGCAGGACATGGAGCCGTTTCCCTGGCCCGTACCCCTGGATGCCACAAGCACAGTCCAGCATACCCAGGTCAAGCTGAGAACCAAAGGTGTCTCCAGGCCTCACCGGCTCTACCCTGGGGGGCAGAGTCTCCCCACGCTGGGAACTACAGCTCTAAATCCACATTGGACATAAAAAGAGGACTCTCAGCTGGGGATCTGGGTGAAAAACAAAAGCTCGTGACCATCAGAATACATGCTCAGATGAAAATGTTCCTAGTACAGGTATTCTCCACATTCAACATCTGAAGAACGTGTGGTTCAGAGAAAATCAAGTGTTCTGTTCCACATCTAAAATTATTGTGTGCTGGAGTAGAGTTCTCTTCAAATCCTAATGCCCCTCCCGATAACTAAAACATGAAGCAATATTGTGCTTTGCCCTCATTGTAAACAAACAAGAAACATTCTAAGAACAGCACAGCTGGACAAAAAGTTGGAGGAAATGGTCATGTGGTAGAAAAACCAATCAATGTGGAACACATATACTTTGAGTGTGAAGTTTCTATTCTGTGCTCTCAGAATTTTATTTTATCTTTTCTGAAACCACTTAAACAAGTTCTGGAGCCTTGAACAGGTATTTTATTCTTTGTGTGCTCTTCTCCTTCTGCAGTGCATTCATCACCAGAAGTCTGAAAACTGGTTCATAAAACAGGTGTCTATGGGAGGCTCAGTATCCTTCCATGTTTCCTAGAAAGAAATTGTTAACTCTTTCATCTCAGTAAATAATAAAAACCCAGGGGTAGCTTGGCAATTGCAAAGTGTACCCCAGCACATTTTCCCTTCAATAATTCATGTCAGTTGGCAGAGTCACTAGCGAAAAATGAATCCTCTCCAAACTGATACTTAATTTGCTCGTCCCGGGAGAAGATGCCAAAGGCAGCAACTCTGGACAGAGTTCCCAGAGACCAGTCCCCCAGATGCTGCTTGTCCCGTCAGCCGTTCCTGCCGGCAGCAGTCCCAGGGGTCCCCGCCAGCCGTCTGTGGCAGCTGTCACTGGGTTTCTCCTGCTTCCTGGATGACAGCAGTGAGAGGAGTCTGTCACACCCGCACTACAAAAATGAAATCTGTGCGGAGGTGAGAGGCTGAGCAGAAGTCACACGTGCTGCAGAGACCAGCTGCCCTGCCCCGTCTGGAGGGCTCTGAATCCTCTCAGTGATTTTCCTTGACATCCCACAGTCATCCTGGGAGGACAGCTCCTGGAATTCCAGGGTGCGGTACAGGGAAAGCTCTGTGCATGGCCTCGGTCTGTCTCATCTCAGGACTTCAAAAGACTTATCCAGAACCGCCAGTCTCCTTATACATCTCCTTGAAAGGCAAAATAGCACACCTGCAAGCCAGACCATAAACATATCCGTGGATAAACCACACTTTGTCAGGACATAATATTCATATTAAATCTGCAAGGAAGAATCAGAAGCCTGAGTCTGTGGCAACAAACCATTTCTTCAGCCTGAAATCCTTGCTTGGACTAAGCAAACTCTCACTACTGGGGGCAACAGAACAGGATATTGAAATCTGGGCAAGATCTCAGTAACTAGGGCACCACCTTGACACAAGTCAGTAACACATGAAGGGTGGGGGAGGGGCACAGAAAGGGAACAGAGTAAGAGGTACAGGCTACTAGGCCTAAATTAAATAAGATAAAAGGATGCAATGTACAGGACATAGAAAACAACCAATATTTCATGGTAACTTTAAATAAAGTACAATCTATAAAAATATTATTTGCCATGTTGTATACCTGAAACTAATATAACATTATAAATCACCTATATTTCCATTTTTTTTGTTTTGCCTTTTTTTAAATTTTTTATCTCAGTTTTATTTATTTTATACTTTACAATATTGTATTAGTTTTGCCATACACTGACATGAATCCACCATGGGTTTACTTGTGTTCCCCATCCTGAAGCTCCTCCCAACTCCCTCCCCATCCCATCCCTCTGGGTCATCCCAGTGCACCAGCCCCAAGGATCCTGTATCATGCATCGAACCTGAACTGGTGATTCATTTCACATATGATAATTTACATGTTTCAATGCCATTCTCCAATATCATCCTGCCCTTTCCCTCTCCCACAGAGTCCATTTTTTAAGTCACTAATGTCAAATTCTGGCATGTAACCCTAAGATGAGACAAAATCTCCAACTATCTTAATCGTATATTTTTGCAGAAAAAATAAAGCATGAGCTGAAGAAATGTGTTATCTTGAAGATGCAGAGAAAGGCAGAGCCAACTCCAGTACCTATCACAAGTTGAGGCACTCTTTTTGAAGGTGTATCATGGTAAATTTTAAGATAAATCAAATTCAGTCACTTCAGAAAAATAGTTTGGCAGTTCCTCAAAAATGTGACACAGAGTAACCATATGACCCTTAATTCCCATTCCTAAGTATATATCCTAGAGGAATAAAAACAAATGTCCACACCAAAAACCCAGACATGAATGTTCAGAGCAGTGTAAGTCACAATAGCCAAACAGTGGAAACAACCCAAATCTCTGTCATGTGGTGAACAGAGAAACCAAAGGCGGCATGGCTGTATAATGAGGTATATTCAGCCACAAAAAGGAGTGAGGAACTTGATACAGGCTCCAACACAGATGATCAGTGAAAGCATTACTCTAAATGAAATGAGTAAGTCACAAAGGATTACTTACTGTGTGGCTGCACTTACGTGAAATGTCCACAATAGAACAAAAAATACATAAAGACAGAACGATTATCCATTGCCCAGGACTGGGGAGTGGGAGAGGACAGGGCAGCAGTCGAGAGTGACTTCTAGTGAGTTCCAGGTCTTTGTAAGGGTGATGAAAATGCTCTAAAACTGATCCTGATGATGGTTACACAACTCATGAGTGTACTGAAAAATGCTGAATTACATAATTCAAATTGGTGAGTTGAATGGTATGAGGATAAATAACTCAATAAAGCTGCTAAAAAATAAACAAAAGCAAAGCAAATGAATAGAAAGATACACCCTCTCATTGGTTCCAGAGCAAAAACGACGGTCAGCTCTGAAACTGCTTGACAACAGTCCCAGCGGCCATTTTGGAGTAAGTATCAAGAGCAGCTTTGGCACTCCTTTACCCTTATCTGTTTTACAGCTTTGGAAAGAACAAAAAGAAAAAAGAGGGAGATTTGATTATGACCCCATTGCATTTTCACCGTATTGGAAAGAAAATATATTTGATCAAAACGATACAAGTGGTATTGTCAAATGTTTTAAAGTAATGAAATGTTTAATTCTTTCTAAATTCCTTCCCAATAACTATATTAACACTCAGCACACATTCTTGCAAGGTCTGCAGTAAGTAGTTAACATATAAAAGTTCATGTCTCAAATCTTATGTTTTGCAGAAAATATACAACATTAAAGCAAAAAGAAATTTTTTAAATTTACACTTGGAAAGAACAGAAATATGATGGAATTAGTAACATATATATTATTATTTGTATGGCCTAAAAATGCATATGTAAAAATAACAAGGCATAATATCAGATTTTCTCATCCTAAAGTACACTGTTAAAAATGAGAATCCCT
>SJYQ01003753.1:563043-598443 GCA_006410935.1 Redunca redunca
TAAAATGAATATGTAAACTATAGACTAGAAGACATTTGCAATAT
The DNA here is from genome assembly GCA_006410935.1 of Redunca redunca. Taxonomy (NCBI): domain Eukaryota; kingdom Metazoa; phylum Chordata; class Mammalia; order Artiodactyla; family Bovidae; genus Redunca; species Redunca redunca. The sequence goes on from SJYQ01003753.1 coordinate 563,088, forward strand.
ATATATCTGACAAATAATTTGAATTTATAATATATGAGGAATTCTTATAGCACAAAAATAAGAAAAACAAATGACCTAATTTTTAACAAATGAACAAAACACTGGGACATATCACAAAAGACAACAAACATAGGTCAATAGTATATTAAACGTTGAGTATCTTAAGTTATCAGAGAAACACAAAATCACCAAGAGATACCGATTTATACACTAGAATGGATAAAACTGAAAAGACTGACAATGTCAAGTATAAACTATGATATGGAGCAACTGGAACTTTCAGACTTTGCTGAGAAAAGGAAGCTGGAAAAAAATGGTACCACACTGTTATAAGTCAATGGGTTATACAAAACTGCACACATACAAGGGGAGAAAGAAAGGATATCAGACAAATCTAAATGGATCTAAATTGTCAACTGCCTTGCTAGTATTTTCATATTCCATGGGACAGAAGACCTGCTCTGCAAGTATAAGGCATGATCCTCAGTTCAGGACTTCAGGGAGGAACCTGGTGAGGGCAGCTATAAACCTCCAGACAAGAAAGCAGGGAGGAGAGAGGAGGAAGAGTCAGGAAACAAGAAACACTCTCTCAAGTGAAGCTGCATACAAACTGCTAAAAAGGTTCAGAAGATCTAATATTAAGGAAATAGCTAATGCAATCAACAATAAGGATATAAAGATTTAAAAAGAGAAAAAGTCGATAATAACTTTAAAAATTCAAGATCATAAAAATAAATGAATGACATTCATAAAAGAACAAGAAATTATGAAACAATGAGCAAGTGCAAAATCCAGCAGTTAATGATTAAGACAACAGTCACAGATTCGGTGACCGATGCACATTCCTGAGTCGGTTCACAGATACTGTAACTGCCACCAGAGGGAGAAGGCTAACTGTGCGATCACCATATTGCAGCCACTACATAAGTGACTTCATCTTGAGCAGCAATGAGTCTATGGGTTAGCACAACTCTAAGAACTGGCCTCAACAGAATGGAACTAACATTATTGCTCTTAATAATCTATATCTTTGTGGACATTAAAATAATTGTAGCTTGCTCTGCCTATGCATGTAAATAGACAACTAAAAATGTCAGCTAAGTGATGCTACAGACCCATGCTGACATCTTCTACTCTGAGAATATGGCATCCTATGCCAGCATGAAGAAGTTACAGAAGGTGGACCTCTGCCTCTAATCCCATAGAAGTAAAATGATGTTCTGACAAGTGGGGACTTGTAATCTGCTCTTTGTAGGAAACTGTTCTCAGCAGGAAGTCCCTCTTGTCACTTCAGCAGAGCTATATTGTCACTAACTTTTAACCAGGTGCCCCAGGCTTTCCCCTTCAGGAAACACACAAACAAACATGCTACGTGAACAAGATAACAACCAGAGGAAGCTTTTGAGCCATCCTCAAGCCTGCATGCAGTGAGGGATGGCAATGACTGACCACCCCTCCTCATCTCAGTGACTCACTGAAATGACTCCCCTCCTTCCCTTTAAAACTTTCATGGCTGAGCAGAATCTTGCAGGTGGTTTAGCAGATGCTCAGTCTGACCTCTTCCCAGATTGCCAGCATTCTGATGAAAGGTACTTTCCTTTCTACCAACATTTGTGAGTATGTAATTGATTTTATAAGTGGTGAGAAGCAGGACCCCACATTCAGTAACACCAGGAGATATGAAGAAATCCTTACATGCAGACTATCTAGTTATATGCAGACATTACAGTCTGCAGTTTCTATGATGATGTAGTCTCATCAGCCAAACCATTTTCTTGGGGCTATGGTGAGTGCCAACTGGACTCAGTTACACACGCTGCTGATGACCCACATTGGACAAAATCAAAAACATGCCAAACAGAGGTGTGACTGAAACACGAGCAGCAGAACTCCTGCTGATTCCATTTCCATTATTTTAAATTCTTGTTGATTAAAAATGACACCAGAAGACAAAAGCACATCCAAAAATTCAGTGATCTCATCAAATGTCCCCATTTTAGATAAAGAAGTATATGATCTTACATGATAAATTCAAGGTATCTAGAGGAGTCAAGAACACACAAATGGGGGTTTCAACATGTAACGTGAACAATACTTAGTGCAGCGTCCAAAGTGGAGCTACATGTAATTGACCTCCAGTGTTCTCAAAAGGGGTTTACAATCCAAATTATTCCAGTTCCCTTTCTGACAAAATTCAATCCTCATTCTAAAGGTGATTTGCTGGAGAGCAGTAGACAGGGTCCAGCCACAGTGTTCAGTGAGAGGATTCTTAATTTGTGCTAAATCTAAATACAAATTAACCAAATCATTTAAGAAAACTCAAACTACCAAGACTCTGATGCTTAATTATTCCAAGTTGCCTTTAAAAGAAGATTCTTATTATCATTCAATGGTTCAAATGGAAACTACAAAATATTTAGCTTTCTTTTTAAAATGATGCTGGTTTTATGTATGTCCCATCAATGATATTTCCTTCTCTTTTAGACAAAGAGGGTAAAGGCAAGATTAGTGGAAATGGAAGAAGATGTACCAACTAAAGATGTTCTTTTAGGCTCTGAAGGGATTGATTCAATAGGCAAAAATAAAATTTCTGTTTCTGTAGTTATATGATATTGAATCCTTATGAAGGGACATTTTCAGATTCAATAAACTTAACTTAAAATATATACTTTTGAGGACCATGATTGGCATAATATTTTTTCATCTTTTATTTTAAAACAAGAAGACCCAAATAGGTTTGATTCAATAAACCCATGATAGAAATTATATCAGTGATTACTTATAATAATAGGCATAATAAGGCACAGAGAACACACTTGTGCTTACCAAGGGTGGGGAAGGTAGGCAGGGAGGTGGTGAAGATTGGGAGTTTGGGATTAGCAGATGAAAAATACTATATATCAGATGGATAAACAATGGCCTACTGTATAGCTCAAGGAACTATATTCAATATCCTGTGATAAACCATAATGGAGAAGAATATGAAAAAGAAAATGTATACATATAACTGAGTCACTTTGTTGTACAGTAGAAATTAACACAACATTGTAAATCAACCATAAATTTTAAACAATAAAATTTAAAAAGAAAATTAATAACAATATAGGTGTGATACTATAGTAGGGAATAAATTGTCTGCTTTAATTACTGACAGTTATCAGCACAATGATAATAAATGAGTTTAAATGAAGTTATTTTAATACAGAGATGAGCCCACTGCAAGTGAAACGTCCTGCTTTTGCAGCAGCTTGATGCATGTTAATTATATCATCTCTTAAACTTTAATTCAGTGAGCTCATCCACTCCCCTGCAAATGCTGTGAATTAAGATTTAAACAGCAGTCTGTTTCATCATCTATGGCAAGGCAGGCACACAAGAGATCAAACAAAAACAACTTTTTCATACTCTTTTAAGTGAAGGAAATAGACAAGACTGTCCCCTTGGGAAAATGTATGAGAGATTTAAAAGTCAGGGGGAGGGGAATGTGTTCAGAGGAGAGAGACTAAAATACTACCCCCAAAAATTAGGAAAATGTGGGCATCTGTGCATCTGTCATTCAAATTTCCTTTGTTAAATGGGAGCTCAAAACCTGACTTTTCTTCCTTCTGTTTTATCCAGAGAACCCACTGGGCAATTAAACCCTGGGGTCCTGTAGCCACAAAGGTGCTGGAGGGCCTGACACTGAAAGCATCTGAAAGAAATGACTTCTGCAAAGTGGTAGATTTTTTCAGGTATGACTTCACCTGGAAGCTTCTCTGTGACTGCCAAAAAGCCATAACTATCTCTAACAATCTCCTACCACTGGTACAAAGAGGAGCAGAGACATATCTGGTAGCGGGCAGTGGGAGTGACACTTTCAGTGCCAACAGAGAAGGAAAACAAACCTTGGGCAGCAAATTAGGAACACACGTGAAGCTATAAACATGGTTGATAAAGTCTGTATAATAATTAGCAACAGGGCATTGACTACAATGAGAACAAAACTATTCCCCTTTGAAGTCCTCCTCGCCCATCACTCACTGCAAGAATCAACAATTAAATAAGAGTTTAGAAGTTCTAGTGATAGAACTCAGGTTCTATTTCCATAACATCTGAAAACAGTCTTTAATTTGTGGGTGTTTTCCTTTTTTTCTTTCATTTCAAAAGCTTTGGTGCAAGACAAGAGAAATTTGGAAAACACATACCCAGAAAGCCTTCTAAACCACCATCACCTGCCAGTTCAATTCTCAGCAGTCAGGAAAGACGAGCACAGAAGGCACCATGTGTCACTGGTGCCTGGATGCACTCAGGACCACTGAAGGCCCACAGAGGTCTCTGCACAATGACACCAGGAAGAGAGGCAGGTGGTGACAACCGGATGTGCCCATACAGCTCCAGGATATCTCCATGCACATTCAGAAAGAGGAGAGGCAAGATGGAGAAGAGGGGTCATAGAAGGACTCTACAAAGAAGAGGAGGTCCACCGCCCGCAGGGCAACACAGACCTTACAGCTGATGCCTGGTAGAAACAGTGCCAGGTCTTGAAATGACTCCTTCAAGTTTGAGCAATGCTCATCCTGGAGAAGGGAATGGCTACCCACTGCAGGACTCTTGCCTGGGAAATCCCATGGACACAGGAGCCTAGCAGGCTACAGTACAGTTCATGTAGCTGCAAACAGTCAGCTATGAAAGAGTCAGACATGACTGAGTGCACGCAGGTGCATGCACACGCGCATACACACACACATACACACACATAACTTCGATACCAACAGCCATGGCTACGTCAACATTCATAAGGCAAAGTGTAATTGGCATATATTATTTTTTACCATTTCTCCTGTCACTGAAACAGATTTAAACCATGAACATAAAATTGATGATATCATGCTTGATGTTAAAAGATTAGCAGTGTCTTTAAAAAAATACATTCTTCTCTCAGGACAAATGTCTTAATAGAAAACTATAGGACACAGAGGAGTGAACAAGATCCAACTCTGATGCTGGATTATTATACACACCAGAGCCCAGATTCAGGGACCCTGTGGCCTGCCAGATATCACCCTAGTGAAATAAGCCACTGTAATATTTTGTGGACAGCCATGATGTAGTGACAATTATACACTTTCTCCTATTTTCCAATAAACTCAAACTTCTGGAATCACATACAATTGGTGTAAGAGAGAGAATGTGCCCCAAAATGGCTTGTATGAGTGTGTGCTCAGTTGTGTCCAGCTCTTTCTGATCCATGGACTATAGTCCACCCAGTGCCTCTGTCCATGGGATTTCCCAGGCAAGAACACAGGAGTGGGTTGCCATTTCCTCCTCCAGGGAATCTTCCTGACCCAGGGATCAAACCCTAGTCTCTTACTTCTCCTGCATTGGCAAGTGGGTTCTTTACCACTAGTGCTGCCTTGGAAGTCTTATAAAAGAGAGAATGTGCCAAAAATGGCTCATAAACAATTTCTCCCTAATTTGAAGGTAGCAGGAATGGGTGGAGGGACTGGGTAGAGGGCTAGGATACTTAGGTTTGAAAAAAAAATAGGTACATGCTGGGTTTTAATTTGCCCAATTAAATTTGTAAACTAAAATTCATAGCAAATGTGAATGTAGCTATTTATTCAGTAAACTAAATTGTCTCTAATATTTTCCTGTTGATATGAGTTTATTGCACTGAAACAACTCTTTTCTGTTGTTTTTATAAATGGAGAGACCACTTTGAGGTAGTTTCATGGGTGTAAATGAAACAAGAGCCAATCCAGCAGACACCTCCATAAAGACAACTGCTGGCAGCAGAGAAGGACGCAAAGCCAGCCCATGCCTGTGTAATCCTACCCATAAGGGCACAGACCTGACAGGCCTTTGTGGAGACAGTGCCCACAACAACTGACTTCCATCGACTTATACCCCTCAGATTTGGAATATTGTACACAATTTATATTTGTTTAGACTTTAAAATAATCCACTATTGTTCAGCCACTAAGTTGTGTATGACTTTGTGACCCCACGGACTGCAGCATGCCAGGCTTCCCTGTCCATCACCAACTCCCGGAGCTTACTCAAACTGATGTCCATTGAGTTGATGATGCCATCCAACCATTCATCCTCTGTTGCCCCCTTCTCTTCCTGCCTTCAATCTTTCTGAGAATCAGGGTATTTTCCAATGAGTCAGTTCTTCACATCAGATAGCAAAATATTAAGATTTTATTTCTTGGGCTTCAAAATCACTGCAGATGGTGACTGCAAGCCACAAAATTAAAATTTACTATTAACAAGACTTCAAAATGGAAGTTACTTGCTATGCTGCTGCTAAGTTGCTTCAGTCGTGTCCGACTCTGTGCAACCCCATAGACAGAAGCCCACCAGGCTCCCCCGTCCCCAGGATTCTCCAGGCAAGATCACTGGAGTGGGTTGCCATTTCCTTCTCCAATGCATGAAAGTGAAAAGTGAAAGGGAAGTCACTCAGTCGTGTCCGACTCTCAGCTACCCCATGGACTGCAGCCCACCAGGCTCCTCCATCCATGGGATTTTCCAGGCAAGAGTACTGGAGTGGGGTGCCATTGCCTTCTCCATACTTGCTATAAAATAGTAATAATAATAAATATTATAAAATATATACTGCACAATTGCACTCATCTCACTTGCTAGCGAAGTAATGCTGAAAATTATACAAGACAGGCTTCAACAGTATGTGAACTGTAAAATTCCATATGCTCAAGCTGGACTTAGAAAAGGCAGAGGAACCAGAGATCAAATTGCCAACATCCACTGGATCATTGAAAAAGCAAGAGAGTTCCAGGAAAACATCCACTTTTGCTTTATTAACTATGCCAAAGCCTTTGACCGTATGGATCACAACAAACTTGAAAATTCTTCATGAGATGGGAATACCAGACCACCTGACTTGCCTTCTGAGAAATCTGTATGCAGGACAAGAAGCAACAGCTAGAACTGGACATGGAACAACAGACTCGTTCCAAATAGGAAAAGGAGTACATCAAGGCTGTATATTGTCACCCTGCTTATTTAACTTCTATGCAGAGTACATCATGAGAAATGCTGGCTAGATGAAGCACAAGCTAGAATCAAGATTGCTGGGAGAAATATCAATAACCTCAGATATGCAGATGACACCACCTTTATGGCAGAAAGTGAAGAGGAACTAAAAAGCCTCTTGATGAAAGTGAAAGAGGAGAGTGAAAAAGTCGGTTTAAAACTCAACATTCAGAAAACTAAGATCATGGCATCCAATCCCATTACTTCAAGGCAGCAAATAGATGGGGAAACAGTGGAAACAGTGGCTGACTTTATTATCCGAGGGCTCCAAAATCACTGCAGATGGTGATTGTAGCCATGAAATTAAAAGACGTTTGCTCCTTGGAAGAAAAGCTATGACCAACCTAGGCAGCATATTAAAAAGCAAAGACATTACTTTGCCAATAAAGGTCCATCTGGTCAAGGCTATAGTTTTTCCAGTGGGCATGTATGGATATAAGAGTTGGATTATAAAGAAAGTTGAGTGCCGAAGAATCAATGCTTTTGAACTGCGGTGTTAGAGAAGACTCTTGAGAGTCCCTTGGACTGCAAGGAGATCCAACCAGTCCATCCTAAAGGAAATCAGACTGAATATTCATTGGCAGGACTGATGCTGAAGCTGAAACTCCAATACTTTGGCCACCTGACATGAAGAACCGACTCATTGGAAAAGACCCTGATGCTGGGAAAGATTGAAGGCAGGAGGAGAAGGGGACAACAGAGGATGAGATGGTTGGATGGCATCACTGATGCAATGGACACAAGTTTGAGTAGGCTCCAGGAGTTGGTGATGGACAGGGAGGCCTGGCGTGCTGTAGTCTGTGTGGTTGCAAGGAGTCAGGCACAGCCAAGTGACTGAACTGAACTGATATTCTAAAATATTATTTCTACATATTTGCATCAAATCAGGCTTAACTTGGGCTTTCTGTAAGTCTTTAAGACTGCAAGGATTGGAACCCAGTATGAACTTAGGGTTCAAACAGGAGTCCAGGGCCAGTAGCCATTTCTGTTAAGCCCAGGTATCTGTGCTCACAATAGTAGATTACAGTAAAAACCTGTTTTTTCTTTTTTCATCTAAACCACAAAACATTATATTGCTGCAGTTAGATGGCATATCAGGTTAGGGCTAAATTTCTCTGTATATTTCCAGACCTGAGGAAAGGCAACACAGGCTGGAAAGACACCTCTGAACCACCTTCACTCAGCCGCTTCCCAAAGCCATATGGACTGTCACCCTGAGGTGTGTTATCTCTCCAGGCTTGAGTGAGACCAGGACTGATGAGAGTGACTTAGGGCAGGGGTTCTCAAAGAGGGGGATTTGTGCCCCGCCCCCACCTCACCCCATCCCCTGAGAACACTTGTCAGTGACCAGAAACCTTCTGATCTTCACAACCAAGTGGATTTCCTGGAGAGAGGTCAGGGACACTTCTAAACACCACGCAAAACACAGGATAGAGCTGGAAACAGAGAGACATCAAGTGTAAAGAGAGCAGTGCAACAGTGCGTTCCATCCCGACGTGCATAGCAGTGCCGGCGTCTAACTCCCCCGTGGTGTCCGCGTTCATCTGGCGGGGAGCACCTTGCACTAATGAGATGTATCTCAACCACCCCTCACCCCTGGTCATTTCACCTTCCTTTATGTGGCTGTGGTGACTGACATGACTGGGGGTTAAAAAACTGAGAACTCCTTGGGAGAAACATCTGCTGTAGGACTTCCTTGGTGGTGGTGGTGGTGCTGCTGCTAAGTCACTTCAGTCGTCTCCAACTCTGTGCAACCCCACAGACGGCAGCCCACCAGGCTCCTCGGTCCATGGGAGTTGCCAGGCAAGAACACTGGAGTGGGTTGCCATTGCCTTCTCTGCCCTGGTGGTGCAGTGGATAAGAATCTGCCTGCCAGTGCAGGATACGCAGGTTCAATCCCTGGTTTCCGGGAAGATTCCACGTGCCAAGGTTCAGCCGAGTTCATGTGCCACAACCACTGAGTCCATGCTTTACAGTCTGTGAGCTGCAGCTACTGAAACCCACTTGATCTAGGGCTACTGAGCCACCACTAGTGAGCCCACGTGCCGCAACTACTGAACCTGTGTGCCTAGAGCCCGCGCCCTGCAACAGGAGAACCACTGCAGCAAGAAGTTAGCGAGCCACAACAGAGGACCCCTCGCTCATGACAACTAAAGAAAAGTCTGTGCACAGCAGTGCAGACCCAGCACAGCCAAAAACAACTAAAGTAAATAAGATAGTTTTTTTTAATATCTCCTGTAATTATCACATAATTATTGAATTATCTAAGAATAATACTTTGACAAGGAGAAGCTATCAAATTAAGAGAAAACCAATTTCCATTTACTCTTTGTCAGAAAAACAAAAAGCATAGAGACTTAGCAGTATTCAAAGATGAAAACTGCCATTTTTCACCTAGCTGTTCCTAAGAAGAAAAAGTGACAAGAAATGCTAATGACCCATGCCATTAGCATTAGATGCTGGCACAGTTCCTAACAGGGAAGGTATGAAAACAAACTATACCCATCAACTCAAAGAAGTTTAGTGAAAGAAAATTGCCTCTGCAGAAATACATCATTCTGTAAAAATTCTTTCTGGGAATTTAACATGTAGAAATGTCCTTGATGACAAAAAATATTTCTTAGGGATTTCCCATTTGGGGTACTATTTTCAGATACAAACAGAGTCAAGGGAATGAAAGTAAGTCAAAACAATCTTGTTGAAGTGTCATAATTCGTATACAAAATGCTGCTATTGAAACACCAACTATATGATGGGTGATTGTGCATCATTTTTCCATAACAACTAATATGGCACTAACTCACATTCTTGTACAAAGGCACACATTCTCTAGGGCTGAAGTTTCAAATGGAGTAAACTGGCACCCGCAGGAGAAGCCACATTTATTTCCTGCTTAGCTTTATGTTATGACGGATGGTGCTGGCCAGAACCATCCTCCAAACATAACTATAAACTTCACCTTCTGTGTAATGTGCTCACTTCAGAAAGAAGATGGCTATTCCTAGGCTAGTGAGTCAACATAAAACTGAAAAACTACACATAAAAATATGCTTGGCAACCAAGACATGGAAACAACTTAAATGTCCATCAACAGATGACTGGATAAAGAAGATATGGTAAGACCAGAAACTATAAAATTCTTAGAAGAAACTTGAGTAGAACAGTTTTAGACATAAATCACAGCAAATTCTTCTATGATCCACCTACTAGAGAAAAAACAAATAAACAATTGGGACCTAATTAAACTTAAAAGCTTTTGCACAATGAAGGAAACTATAAGCAAGGTGAAAAGACAACCCTCGGAATGGAAGAAAACAATAACAAATGAACAACTGACAAAGGATTAATCTCCAAAATATATAAGAGCTCATGCAGCTCAATAGCAGAAAAAAAAAACAATCCGATCAAAAAGTGGGCAAAAGAACTAAACAGACATTGCTCCAAAGACATACAGATGGCTAATAAACACATGAAAAGAAGCTCAACATTGCTCATTATTAGAGAAATGCAAATCAAAACTATGATGAGGTATTACCTCACACCAGCCAGAATGGCCATCATCAAAAATATCTGCAAACAATAAATGCTGGAGAGGGTGTGGAGAAAAGGGAACCCTCCTGCACTGTTGGTGGAAATACAAATTGGTACAGTTACTAGAGAGAACAGTATGGAGATTTCTTAAAAAACTGGGAATAAAACTATCATGGAACCCAGCAATCTCACTACTGGGCATATTCCCTCCGGAAACCATACCTGAAAAAGACACATGTACCCAACTATTCATTGTAGTACTATTTACAATAGCTAGAACATGAACCTTGATGTCCATCAACAGATGAATGGATAAAGAAGCCATGCATAGTACATATATACAATGGAATATTACTCAGCTATTAAAATGTACACATTTGAATCAGTTCTAATGAGGTGGATGAACCTAGAGTCTATTATACAAAGTGAAGTAAGTCAGAAAGAGAGACAAATACCATATATTAATGCATATACGTGGAATCTAGAAAGATGGCAGATATGGCTCTAAAATATCTAAAGTGCTTTCTCCACACAAGAATAAGAAACAATATAGTCTTCTAAGATGAGGAACTGTGTTACTGAAATTAGTATAAATAAAATGTTCAAGAAAGTTAGTCTTCTAAAGGAAAACATCCTCAGCCTGAAGAGTAATTTTAGAAAGTCAAAAATGTACAGAGTGAGAAATACAGTTGTGATGGTTGATTTTATACATCAACTTGGCAAGGCCATGGTATCCTGATGTTTGGTCAGACACTATTCTGGATGTTGCTGTGAAGTTAGTTTTAAGATGAGATTAATTCTTTGGCCACCTGATGCAAAGAGCCAGCTCACTGGAAAAGACCCTGATGCTGGGAAATACTGAGGGCAAGAGGAGAAGGGAGTGACAGAGAATGAGATAGTTGGATGGCGTCACTGACTCAAAGGACATGAATTTGAGCAAACTCTGGAAGACAGTGAAAGACAGAGGAACCTGCTGTGCTGCAGTCCATGAAGTAGCAAAGAGTTGGACATGACTTAGTGACTGAACACCACCACCAGCAGACTTTGAGTAGAGCAAGTTACCGTTCATAATGTGGGTGGGCCTCATCCAATCAGTTGAAGGCCTTAAGAGAAAAAAGACTGACTTCCCTCAAGGGAGGTAAAATTCTGCCTGTGGGCCTCTCTTTGAACCTGAGTAGCAACAACCCACTCCAGTAACTCTTGCCTGGAAAATCCCATGGCTGGAGGAGCCTGGTAGGCTGCAGTCCAAGGGGTCACTAAGAGTCGGACACAACTTAGCAACTTCACTTTCACTTTTCACTTTCAAGCATTGGAGCAGGAAATGCAAACCCACTCCAGTGTTCTTGCCTGGAGAATCCCAGGGACAGGGGAGCCTGGTGGACTTCCGTCTGTGGGATCGCATAGAGTCGGACATGACTGAAGTGACTTAGCAGCAGCAACATCAGCTCTTCTCCACGTTTCCAGTCTGCCTTGCGATTTTTAATTTGTTCGACTTCACAATCACATTAGCCACTTCTTACAACAAATCTCTCCATCTCTTTACACACACACACACACACACTCTCTCTCTCTCTCTCTCTCCCCCCCTCCCCAATATTCTGGAGAACCCTAATAATGACCTAACTTTGACATCATGAAAAGAAAAACAGAAAACACTATACCATTAAACCAAACAAATTCAAAGAATTTACTGATTATCTATTCGGTTCTTCCTCAAACCTGTTAGATATGTTTTAGATTTCCCTGTTCTCTAAAGATGTTTTCAATCCTGTCTCATTTCTTTGAACAGTTATGTCAACATTTTCTTCTTTAATAATCACTCTGGTTCTAATAACCTCATTTACAGGATGTGTTCCTGCTGTCTGTGTCTTTGTGCTGGCCTCACAGATGTGTGCTCTGTTACTTGTCTGGGTAAGAACTGTTCACAGCAAGCTACTCATTTTCCACACACACACACACACACAAATTATCTGTGGGAATCTTTTGATACTACCATGAAGTTGGGTTACTCCAAAGAAAATTTGCTTTAGCTTCTGCCAGGAAATTTTAGACTACAATATTTTTTAGACTATAAGTTGTTGAGAGAAGGATACATTTTGATTTTACAGATGTTAAAATGGAAGGGAAAAAGTAACTATCACAAAGTTAGTGAAACACAATACATTTTTGCCTTAAAGTTTTATAGGCAATACAAAATACATTAGTTTAGCCTCTGAATGCAGCAGGCTTGAGGTTTTAAATTCTCAGCACAATGCCCTCCACCCAGCTCTCTAGGGGCCGGGGGCCAAATTCCTTCCCCTCAGAAGGCGGAAGGGTGAGGAGGTGAGGGAACCTCTTCCTTTCACCCTGCCCATGAAGGGCTGTACCATTCAGCCCCAGTGTTGAGGTCTCCAGGCAAACTCCCCAGGCCTGGGAGAACTTTGGGAAGACGAGGGAGCTGGAATTCAGGATGACGGGACACACATACAACTGGCTCCCACCAGGGAGGCTCTCCACCAGGCCTCAGTGTCTGTCCAGCTGGGGCACCATCTTGTTTCCAGGACCCCTGGACAGAGTTCTCCAAAATGCCCCCTGCCCCCTGTGTAGTCCCGGGTCCCAGCACTGCGCAGAGTGCAGAGTCCCTGTCTTATTCCACAAACCAGTGAGCAGATGGGACAACTCAGTCCTCTCCTCTTCCTGGAAACAAATGGGGTTCCTAGCGGTTCCCCTTTGCTCCCTGTAATTCAGGTTTAATAAAATAGTGAGCACAGTGACCAAGTTGGGATATATGGAATTAGCAGTCACGAGGAAAATACAAGTTTCAGTCGTAAAAGAGTATAAAGGCTGTAAGAAATCTTCTATTACCTAAGTTATGTTGCAGCATTATTTCTGAGCACAAGCAGTGGGTTAAATATAATGACTTCATGGCTCTAAACCAGAAATAGGAAGATAAAAACAGCACAGTTTGAGATTATCATTGCTGTCATTACACATCTTACTCTGTCAGCTCTGTTCAAGGATCTTTCTCTGCTGGAGACCAGTAGGAATTTAGGATAACCTCTTACAGAGCTTATCAGTGTAATACTGAAATGCAGCTTTTCAGTCTCCTGGTTTTTAGAAGATAAAAACCACTTAACCCCTCTCTAGAGAGTGACTAGAACTGTGCCCAGGGGGCTTGCCCTAATTCCTGGGCTCATCCTCACCATCCACACCCTCTCTGCTCCCCTCACCCAAGGCCTTTTAGCCTGTAACAGGGAAGAACAAATCTGACTCCGTATTGGACCTGTTCCTTGTACTTTGATTTTTGTATTCTATTGCTTCCACTAAATGTTAATCACTAAAGAGATGGTGCCCATAGTTTGAAGTGTTCATAACAGCTCACCTCCGGGAACACTGCCCTGCATGTCTGAGCATTAAGCTAAAATATCTTTGTTTAGCTCCAGAAAACATCCTAACCAGGCCCCATCATGAATGACTGCAGGAAAGAAGAAATGAACACATTTCCTCTGAAGTTTGGCTGGAACCTGGAAATATTTGCAACAACCTATTGCCTTTTCTTACTTTATCCCTTCAACTCTTCTTCTTTGTTCTATGAAAGAAACTAGCATCCAAACCCAGGCAAGATGATTTTTGCGACACTAATCCATCCTTTTCTTGGTCTGCTGGCTTTCCTAATAAAGTCACTATTGCTTGCCCCAACACCTCATCTCTTGATTTGTTGACCTATCACACAGTGAGCAATATGAGCTTGAACTCAGTAGCAAGCCCAGGTGAGAGGACTGTTCACCTTTTTAACAGCATCTGCCCTGAGCATATGGAGCCTTTTGAACACTGGGAGGAGAGGACCTCAAACTAGAAGGAAACAGCAGAGCCCTGGGAGAGCTTGTGTTTAGTCTGGAGAGAGGATGGCAAGCAGTCAGGCAGGTGAGGATTCTAAGGTATGTCAGGATGGGACTGGAAGAACCACCTACAGAGAGGTTGCCATGATTACTTTGAGGTTTATAAAACAAAAACAGAAACATTTTTAAAAACAACAACAAGAGATGGGGATAACACTTTGCAGGAGAATTCAGATGTTTTCCATTTGGGCAGAACCTGGTTTAAAACAAACAGCCTGGGTAGAAAGATTAGAACTGAAGAGCTCAACCTTCCTTGGGTCTCTCCTTCCAGAACCCAGAAGGTGCTGACCTTCCCCGCCCTCTGTCCCCTGACACCTAACTTGGGCATGGCGCCTCGAGCTTGCTGGTCACCTGGCTTCAAGCCCAGCCTGCCCAACCAGAGCCTGGCCCCGGTCCTCAGACCACCTCTGCTACTGTGGCTTTATCTCCACAGCGCAGACGATGGTAGTCTCAAGCGGTCATGAAGGGACACACCAGTGACAAAGCGCTTGGATTGTAACAATGTGAACAGAGTGATCCAAATCCAAACACCGACATGTGAGAGAACAGGCTTAGAGTTAGAGAAGACAACTCATCTCCAGTCGCATAAAATGTGGCACAACTAATACTAAACTCACTTTAAAAAAACTCCAACTTCATGCTTATCTTGATCACTTTCATATTCCTACCACCTGGCTGGAGGCATTTTCTTTAACTAGGTCCAGTATCAGTATCCTTTCTATGCCAATTTTTTTTTTTTTAATCACATCCCAGTGAAATAAAGCTGAAGACTTACATTAACTTTGTTGAAAACAAAAATTTAAAAAAAAGAAAGAAACAACAAAAAATAGAGCTGAAGATCTCAGATAAAAATGCTTGTGAGAGGATCATAGAAAAGTACTTGGTACCCTACAGCCTCACGCCTGGCTTCCACCTGCTCAACTTCAAGTAAATCCTGCAACTGAACAAGCCCTAACGCTTTATGTAGAACTGCTGGTCAGACTTCCCATTCAGGGGAGAAACAATGCTATAAAATTACTAAAATTTTTTGACTTTTACAATTAAAATGGATAAATTTTATGGTGTATAAATTATACCTCAATTAAAGCTATTTTAAAAGGGCAAGATAGATTAAAAACGAATGTCAAAGCAAAAACTGCAAAGTTACACAGGCAAGGAAGACTTTACCCAAGGCTATTGTCATAAGAGTGAAGGAGCAAACAGACAGAACAGGTTCCATCTCAAAAGCAGGACTCCATCTTGGGCCAGACTGTGGACTTTGAGCTATGTGTCCTGTATCTATGGAAACGACACACAAACTGGAAAACCAGACCCCCTCCCCCACCGCCCATGAAGGAGCCTCAGGACTTGTACCTAGACTCTCCTTCACCTAAAAGAATATGCTAATTATCTCTGTAACAGAACAAAGTCATAAATCCCATTATGCTTATCAGGGTATGACCACAGGCCGATTGATAAATGTCCACTGTTTAACTATCTAGGCTTATGACACATGAATCATGGGTTAACTTTGATCGTATCTCTCTTTTACCTTGTCCAGACTAGTGTCAAGGAATTTGAGGAGGTGAGTTTGGGCACGTACACTTAGGGTATATAAAGTTTTCACAAAAACTGGTCAGGGTCCTTGGCTAAGAGGAGACTCTGCCTTGGGTCTGCCAGTGTAATAAACTGCTCTCCACTATCTGCTTTGTCCTTCTGAGTGAGTTTGTTTCCTGGAACTCGTGGCTGCAACAAAAGAAACTATGCTCATACTGAACTCCACTAAGGTGAAGGACAAGAGAGTTTTCAAGAGGCAGGAGGATCACCAGCCATCTGCTTTTGATGACCGGACTTGCCAAAGGAGTAAGCTATCCTGTTTCAAGACAGGACACAGCTTCACAAGTTGGAGCTCGGTGCCCGGGAAAGCTAGATTCCTGCCTAACCTCACTCCCCAGGAGATGGGAGCTGTCTTCTTTAATGATCGAGTTTCAGAAGATAGCCCCCAGGTCCTTGAGAAGGACACTCCCAGGTTATAATATCTACAGGAGGCTTTAGAGTGATTTGCATCTCCAAGGGGCAGAGATAGAAATTACAATAATTAAATTCTTAAACCTCTAAGAAGAGAAAGGTTGGGAACCAGAGGCAGGAGGTAGTCTGTCTCAAGTTTTGTCACAGCCTGGATAGCTTGAAGCCCGTGGCATATGCCAACCAAAGAAATAATTGGCCCAGAGAGGTGGGGGAGAAAGGAGCACAGAAACAAGCAGGCAAAAATATTAACCATTAAAAAATGTAATTAACATTTGCAAAAAGATTTATTAAAATATTGGATCTCTAAAACTTCAACTCAAAAATCAGATTATAACCATCATTCCTCTTAGCCAAAATGAAAATAATAAAAACAAACTTTTTTTAAATGAGATTTCCCAGAATAAAAGAGAGAGGAAAAAGAGAACCACATGATAGAAAATACTAATCTATTATTTATCTGGACCCTTCAAATCCCCAAAAGCTGTAAACACAAAATGTGCTGAAAAGCAGGACACTAAAATAAGTCCCGTTACTAAACAAAGTCTGGGCAGTAAGAACTGTCCGTTTATATTAGCTCACTTTGTTTTTCACAATACTTTCCATTAAAAAAAAAAAAGTCATCTTATTTTCCCATGTTTCATCAAGGAATAATCTGGAAAGGAAAGGGGGTACAGACACTTGGGCTACATTCACTTTTTAAGAAGTAGGGAACCACACAGAATATCCTGAGCTTTATTTATGATATTTACATACTTGTGTATGAATTACTAAACAGGCACCTGAATATTTTTTTTATTACACTTCACCTGTGACTTAGCCTCTAAAAACAATGATCACAGGGAAGTTCTGTCAAATACTAGTGAAAAAGTTAAATTAGGCTTTTAAAAAGTCACTGTTCATTAAAATTGCTTTGCCTAAAGCTTTAATATATCTTTTGTGTCATATTATTTTACTTTTAAATTCTTTTTCCTTTTGCTTTTGATCTCCTATTTTTTGAACTAAGAAATGCAATGAAAAATTAATTGCATCAGATTAAAAGGTAATCACAAGAATAATTGAGAAAGTCTGAGTGACTTCACTTTCACTTTTCACTTTCATGCATTGGAGAAGGAAATGGCAACCCACTCCAGTATTCTTGCCTGGAGAATCCCAGGGACAGGGGACACTGGTGGGCTGCCATCTATGGGGTCACACAGGGTTGTACATAACTGAAGCAACTCAGCAGCAGCAGCAACGTAAAAACTCACAGTAACCTTGCTGTTAGAAATCTGAGTACTTCCTTTATGTTGACTGGGAAAAAAAATGCACAACCTAAAAGCTGAGAGTCATGTCTCACTTGGCAGACAAAACTGAGATCCTAAGCATAGGACACATCTCAGATGGCTCTAAGGGGCTGGTCTGAAGTGATAAGGGAGGAGCCAGTATATATATGGGTTTTTGCAACAAAGACCAGGTAGTCTGGACATCAAAAGATTACTGTTAATTAAGGAAATTGGGTGTCTCAAGTTAAAGAATGTAGCGCTTTTCTGTGTATGGGAAGATGCAAGAGTCTGGGCCCCCTGAAATAATTCTTCTGACCTGCAGCTCAGCTACCTGGGGCCAATATCCTGTGCTTTCTTACCCTAAATGCCCTCAGGGCTCACCATTGGGGTGGCTAGAATGTGGCAGCTTGATGGCTGCAGCTTCCTTTTCTTGCTGATGTGCAGGCAACATTTTTCCATTAACATTTTTATTATGCAGGAAGAGACCAGAGATTATGGCTCAGTTTATGATCTACATATACATCATGTCAGCCTTGAAAACTTGATCAACAGCAATGCCAAAGATGACAGTGACCAGAAAACTTGATTCCCTAGTGGAATGGCCTTATGTGGCCAAGACACAGGACTTTGAATCTAGTTAATAGGTGGGTGCTACAAGCAGGGAAGAGAGTTCTTAAAAACATTAAGGGTCTGGATGGGTTATCAGATAAAACAGAGAAAGACAGGAATGATAGAAATCCATGAGGGCAGTGGAATCCAGAAGACACAAGGACCAGCACTCTAGTTTAAAAGGTAAGGAACGGATGGGGAGAATCCTTACAGACATCCAGAGGCTGAAAGGACTCCCAAGCAGGAAAGCAAGAAGGACAGTGAGTTTCCAGTTAACCTCAGGCTTCTTCTGTTAAAAAAGGCTGGGACCTGGGACCCTTCACCACAGTGCTTACAGCTAGACAAACTTCTCCTCCAGCAACAAAATACAAAGAAACTATAGGCACTGATAATAACTGCATGCATGCACAGTTGGGGCAAAATACAGATAACACAATGCAAAAAGCCCAACTGCCACTTCTGAAGAGCTGTCGGGAAGATAGGTGCAAAAGCAGGGGACTGTGCATGCCACCTACAGACAAGATCACAAAGGGGTGGGCAAAACACTTAAGCCACTCCACAGCCCTGGATGCACCCGATCCTCACCCCATATATGGCGGTTCACCTCCCTCTCCAGTCCAGGAGTGAGCAAGGTAACCTGTTACTTGTTTTGGCTCCCCTATGCTGTAGCAGGAGCTCCAATAAAGCCATGTCTGAATCTCTAGTCTGGCCTCTGATCAATTTCTATTGATTGGGGAAAGCCAAGAACCCTGGAACATACCACCCAGACCTAGAGGAGTAGGAAGCATAATCCAGGGCATGGGGTTCTACCATTAGGGAAACTGGCATTAGAATCCAGGTGGAATCTAGGCACCTGATAAAAGAGACCAAGGGGGAAAAGACATACTTATCCTCTGAGGCAAAAGCTCTTTATTCCATACCCAGGACAGCACAGAGGCTTCCCTGGTGGCTCAGTGGTAAAGAACCTAGCTGCCGATGCACAAGACACAGGCTGGATCCCTGGGTCGGGAAGATCTCCTGGAGAAGGGCATGGCAAAGCATTCCAGTATTCTTGCCTGGAGAATCGCATGGACAGAGGAGCCTTGTGGACTACAGGCCATGGATCTGCAAAGAGTCAAACGATTTAGCAAGGACAACACAGAGGCAAAGTCCTGGGCAGACAGAATTCACAGGTTGACCCACCAGAGTAGAGAAGCATGTGGCATGTGGCAGCAAAAACAAGAAAATTCCATCAGCTTCTCCTTCTCGTGTGTTTAGATGAGGACTTCCTTTCAGATGAAAATCAGAATAAAATTTCCCATTATGCAGTAGTAGACACAATATAAGCATTTAAACATATCAGGAACACAAGTAACGAGATCACAGAATACTGAAGATAGAATGGCAAATTCAAATATCCCTTATTTGGCTGACTTTGTGGATTAAATGGACATGCTGAGCTATAAAACTGCTTGGATAAAGCACCTTAAGATTTTGACCAAGAGATGGGGAGCAATCCCAAGATGGCAGATGAATGGGAGACCACTTTCTCCCCTACAAATTCATCAAAAGATCATTTGAATGTTGATCAGCTTCCACATAACTTCTGAATGCTGGCAGGGGACACCAGGCCCCCAGAAAGGCAGCTGAATCACTTTGAAAGGAGTATTGAGACTACTGTAAGAGGAGGACCAAAACCCAGAGGCAGGAGGCTCAACTCCAGAACTTTAGAACATCACAGAATTCCTGACTCCAGGGAACATTAATAGACAAGAGCCCACCCAAAAGTCGCTATACCTACACTGAAACCAAGCTACAGCCAAGAGCCAACAAATTCCAGTGCAAGACATACCAACTAATTCTCCAGCAAAACAGAAACACAACACTGAACATTAAAAGACAGACTGCCCAAAGCCATACCAAACCCACAGACACCCCAAAACTCACTACTAGACACTTCATTGCACTCCAGAGAGAAGAGATCAAGCTCCAATCACCAGAACACAGACATAAGCTCCCCCAACCAGGAAACCTTGATAAGCCACTGGTCCAACCCCATCCATAGGGAGCAGACTCCACAATTAAGAGGAACCATGATCTTCCAGCTTGCAGAAAGGACACCCCAAATACAACAATCTAAACAAAATGAAAAGGCAAAGAAATATTCAGAAGTTAAAGGAACATGATAATAATCCACCAAACCAACAATAGAGGAAGAGAAAGGGAGTCTACCTGAACAAGAATCCAGAATAATGATAGCAAAGATGATCCAAAATCTTGAAAACAAAATGGAGTTAAGGATAAATACACTAGAGACAAGGATTGAGAAGATGCAAGAAATGTATAACAAGGATCTAGAAGAAATAGAGTCAATCAGTAGTGAACAATGCAATAACTGAGATTAAAAACACTTTGGAGGGAACCAACAGTAGAATAACTGAGGCAGAAGAGAATATGTGAGGTGGAAGATAGAATGGTTGAAATAAATGAAGCGGTGAGGAAAAAAGAAAAAAAGAAAAAGAAATGAGGACAACCTCAGAGACCTCTGAAACAATGTTAAATATCCCAACACTCAAACGTTAAATACCTCAGTATTCATGGGTGTCCCAAAAGAAGACAAAAAGAAGGGGCATGATAAAATACTTGAGCAGATAATAGTTGAAAACTTCCTTAAAATGGGGAAGGAAACAGTCACCCAAGTCTAAGAAACCCAGAGAGTCCCAAACAGGATAAATCCAAGGTGAAATACCCCCAAGACACAAAGCGCAAATATTAAAAGCAGCAAAGGAAAAGCAACAAATAATACACAAGGGATCCCCATAAAGATAACAGCTAATCTTTCAATAGAAATTCTTCAGGCCAGAAAGGAATGGCAGGATATACTTAAAACTGATGAAAGAGAAAAACCTATGACCAAGATTTCTCTACCCAGCAAGGATCTCATTCACATATGAAGGAGAAATCAAAAGTTTTACAAATAACCAAAAGGTGAAAGAAGTCAGCACCACCAAACCAGCTCTTCAACAAATGCTAAAGGATCTTCTCTACATAGGAAACACAGAAAAGGTTTATAAAAATGAACCCAAAACAACAAAGTAAATGTAACAGAATCATACTTATCAATAATTACCTTAAATGTACATGGGACAAAACTGGCCAAAAGACAAAACTGGCCAAATGGATACAAAAACAATACCCCTATATATGCTGTCTAAAAGAGACCCACCTCAAACCTAAGGACACATAAAGACCGAAAGTCAGAGGGGCTAGAAAAAATACTTCATGCAAATGGAGACCAAAAGAAAGCAGGAGTAGCAATACTCATATCAGATAAAATAGACTTTGAAATAAAGACAAAGAAGGACACTACATAATGATCAAGGGATCAATCCAATAAGAAGATATAACAATTATAAATATATATGCACCCAACATAGGAGCATCACAATATGTAAGACAAAGGCTAACAAGTATAAAAGGTGAAATTAATAATTCAATAATAGTGGGGGAATTTAATACCTCACTCACACCTATGTATAGATCAACAAAATAGAAAATTAGAAAGGAAACACAAGCTTTAAATAATACACTGGACCAGTTAGACCTAATTGATATCTACAGGCATTTCACCCAAAAACAAGGGATTTCACCTTTTTCTCCAGTGGACATGGAACATTCTCCATAGAGAATGGATAGATAGATCCCATCCTGGGCCACAAATCTAGCCTTGGTAAATTTTTAAAAATTGAAATAAAGTCAAGGATCTTTTCTGATCACAATGAATGCATTAAGATTAGATGTCAACTACAGTTAAAAAAAAAAAAACTATGAAAAACACTAACAAAGGGAGACTAAAAAATATGCTTTTGAGTAAACAATAGATCACCAGAGGTATAAAAATGAAATCAAAATATGCATAGAAGCAAAAAAAAAGAGAAAGAAATGAAAGCACAACAACCCAAAACCTATGGGATTCAGTAAAAGCAGTGCTAAGAGGAAGGTTCATAGCAATACAAGCCTACCTCAAGAAACAAGAGATTCCTCAAATAAACAAAGGTTACACCTAAAGCAGCTAGAAAAAGAAGAACAGAAAAACCTCAAAGTTTACCTTCCTGACTTCAGATTATACTACAAAACTGCACTTATGGATGCCTTATCTCTGACAAAGGAGGCAAAAATATACAATGGAGAAAAGACAATCTCTTTAACAAGTGGTGCTGGGAAAACTGGTTAACCATGTGTAAAAGAATGAAACTAGGAGACTTTCTAACACCATACACAAAACTAAATTCAAAATAGATTAAAGATCTAAAGGTAAGATCACAAACTATAAAACTCTTAGAGAAAAACAAAGGCGAAACACTCTTTGACATAAATCATAGCAAGATCCTCTATGACCCACCTCCCAGAGTAATGGAAATAAAAACAAAAATAAACAAGTGGGACCTAATTAAATGTAAAAGCTTTTGCACAACGAAGGAAACTATATACAAGGTGAAAAGACAGCCTTCAGAATGGGAGAAAATAATAGCAAAGGAAACAAGAGACGAAGAATTACTCTCCAAAATATACAAGCAACTCATGCAGCTAAATACCAGAAAGACAAACTAATCAAAAAGTGGCCAAAAAAAATAAACAGACATTTCTCCAAAGTAGACATACAGATGGCTAATAAACAGATGAAAAGATGCTCAACATCACTCTTTATCATAGAAATGCAAATGAAACCCACAATGAGGTGTCATCTCATGCTAGTCAGAATGGCTGCCATCACAAAGTCTACAAACAATAAAAGCCAGAGAGGGTGTGCAGAAAAGAGAACCCTCTTACACTGTTGGTGGGAATGTAAACTGGTACAGCCACTATGGAGAACAGTGTGGAAATTCCTTAAAACCTGGAAATAAAATGGCCATACGACCCAGCAATCCCACTGCTGGGCATACACACTGAGGAAGCCAGAATTGAAAGAGAAACATGTAAACCAGTGTTCACTGAAGCACTGTTTACAATATCTAGGACATGGAAACAACCTAGATGTCCATCGGCAGATGAATGGACAAGAAATTTGTGGTACATATACACAATATTACTCAGCTATAAAAAGGAACACATTTGAGTCACTTCTAATGAGGTGGATGAAACTGGAGTCTATTATACAGAGTAAAGTAAGTCATAAAGAGAAACACCAATACAGTATATTAACATATATATATATGGAATTTAGAAAGATGGTAACTAAAATCCTATATGCAAGGCAGCAAAAGAGACACAGATGTAAAGACAGACTTTTGGACTATGTTGCAGAAGGCAAGGGTAGAATGATATGAGACAATAGCATTTAAACATGTATATTACCATATATAAAGCAGATGACCAGTGCAAGTTCAGTGCATGAAGCAGGGCACTCAAACACAGTGCTCTGGGACAACACAGAGGGATGGGGTGGGGAGGGAAGAGGAAGGGAGGCTCAGGATTGGGTGATACGTGTGTACCCATGGCTGATTCATGTGAATGTATGGCAAAAACCACCACAATATTGTAAAGTAGTTATCCTCCAATTAAAATTAATTAATTTTAAAAAATACTTTGATCAATAAATGGAGCTTCACAAATATCAATTGGTTTAAACAAGATTTAGCCTAAGTTAATGACCAACTGACTATTAATTTTATTTGTAAGTCCATTCTTGCCTAAGAAAATGACAAAATCTCACACTAACTTCTGATTTACTGGAATTTCCATTTAACAAACACATCTGGACTTATTAGAAAGAAAACAGCAGAGTTTTTATTCTCTTCTGTTCAGTGGATTCTCTTGTCAGTTTTCCAGCTGTGCTATTTCTGACAAGTTTTTCTAAGGCTTAGCCCACACATGGGTAGCAGGCAGAAGCCCCACTATAGCTCTATTCATAATTATTGAGGGGATGAGGCAGAAGAGCAGACTGGACCATGTTTCCCTACTGCTCTGTCACTACACCTGAGAAACACACAGATGTTGATTAACATGCGTGCTAACCTTGGCTGCACCCTGCCGTCATAGGCCCGTGCCCCTTCTGTTAATTTCCAGATGTTCACCCAGACAATCGAAAGTTCCTAATGCAAGACAGGTGACTCTCCTGTGCAGCCAGGATTGAAACCACAGGGTCAAGTGCTTAGAATTCAGAGTTTTGGATTCAGGCAAGTCCCTTCACCCAAGTCTGTTTCCTGATCTGTACAAAAACATCTACTTCTCAGGGGGCTTCCCCAGTTGCGTAGATGGTAAAGAATCTGACTGCAATGCAGAAGACCTGGGTTCAATCCCTGGGTCGGCAAGATCCCCTGGGGAAAGGAATGACAATCTACTCCAGTATTCTTGCCTGGAGAATTCTATGGACGAAGGAGCCTGGAGGGCTGAAGTCCATGGGGTCCCCCACAGAGACGACTGAGCAACCAACACTTCACTTTCTCAGCATAGATATAGGAGTAAGTCATCTATAATATTTAAGTTCTGGAACCTGTAAGCTCTCAATAACAGTTGGGTTTTGCCTTTAGGTAGAACCTAAAAGTCCATATTAATAGAAACTGTTGACTGAAAATAATGCATAACCTAAAAACTGAGTGTGCTGTGTGAGTGTGTATGAGTGAGAAATACTGAGGATGTAGGCCTGCGAGACAGGCTCTCTGACGTCTCTAAGGGGCTGCTCTGCAAAGGTAAGAGAGGAGCCAGGATATATAGGAGATTTTTTGCCAAAGAACTGCTACAAAATAACAGACAGTTGAACATCAAAAGATTACTGCTGGACTCACAAATGTACAAAACAAACTTATGGTTACCAAAAGGCAAAATAGGTGGGGTAAGGGAGGGGGTTTAAATTAGGGGTTTGGATTAGCAGATTAAAAACTACATTAGGTAAATTAGATAAACAAAAAGGGCCTATCATAGAGCACAGGAAATTATATTTGATAGCTCCAATAAACTATAATAAAGTGAAAGTGAAGTCGCTCAGTCATGTCCAACTCTTTGCAACACCATAGACTGTAGCCTGCCAAGTTCCTCCATCCATGGGATTTTCCAGACAAGAATACTGGAGTGGGTTGCCATTTCCTTCTCCAGGAGATCTTCCCAACCCAGGGATTGAACCCAGGTCTCCCACACTGTAAGCAGATGCTTTACTGTCTGAGCCACCAGGGAAGTCCTATCTAAAAGTTAAAACATTGTAAACCAACTATCCTTTGATTACAAAAAATAGAAAATTACAGCTAATGAAAGGAAAAACAAACATCTCAGGTTAAGGACTTAGCACTTTTCTTGGTTCGGGAAGATGCAAGGCTCTGGGCTCACTGAAAACATTCCTTTATCTGTGCCTCAAATCTCTGGCATCAGTGTCCTGCTGTTCTCCATCTTGAACCCTCTCAGAGCACACAGTAAGGGGTGCTAAGAGGCTGACAGCTTGATGGCCACAACATCCTTTGCTTACAATATCCTTTTGCTCCTTGGAAGAAAAGCTATGACCAACCTAGACAGCATATTAAAAAGCAGAGACATTGCCAACAAAGGTCCATCTAGTCAAAGCTATTGTTTTTCCAGTAGTCATGTATGGATGTGAGAGCTGGACTATAAGGACAGCTGAGTGCCGAAGAATTGATGCTTTTGAACTATGGTGTTGGAGAAGACTCTTGAGAGTCCCTTGGAATGCAAGGAGATCAACCCAGTTAATCCTAAAGGAAATCAGTTCCTGAATATTCATTGGAGGGACTGATGCTAAAGCTGAAGCTCCAATACTTTTACCACTTGAAGAGAAGAGCTGACTCACTGGAAAAGACCTCGATGCTGGGAAAGATGGAAGGCAGGAGGAGAAGAGGATGGCTGTCAGGAGCCACGTTAGGCATTACTGACAAAATGGAGGCATGGCCCCAACCCCCTCTTCTCATCTCACAGGCATGGTCACGGGATGAAGGAGTTAGGCCTTGTGATTCTAACTTGTTCTTTCCTTTCTTCCGTTGAGTTGGCAGGAAAGAATGTTAAAGTGCTTCAAAGAAGCATGAGAAAGCACAAAGCCTTCTACAGTTGTGCCCAGAAAACAATCTATAAAACAATCATTGACATTTGTTCAAGGAATGTCCTAGGATGAGCACATAGGCCACAGCTTGAGGCCATGGGAAGGATTATTATCTGAGACCTGTTTGTGAGGGGAATGTTTATGGCAAATTAAGTTTGCTGAGTTTAGGGTTTCAGTTCAGTTCAGTTTGGTTCAGTCGCTCAGTCGTGTCCGACTCTGCAACTCTATGAATCGCAGCACGCCAGGCCTCCCTGTCCATCACCAACTCCTGGAGTTCACTCAGACTCAACGTCCATCAAGTCAGTGATACCACCCAGCCATCTCATCCTCTGTTGCCCCCTTCTCCTCTGGCCCCAAATCCCTCCCAGCATCAGAGTCTTTTCCAATGAGTCAGTTCTTCCAATGAGGTGGCCAAACTACTGGACTTTCAGCTTTAGCATCATTCCTTCCAAAGAAATCCTAGGGCTGATCTCTTCAGAATGGACTGCTTGGATCTCCTTGCTGTCCAAGGGACTCTCAAGAGTCTTCTCCAACACCACAGTTCAAAAGCATTAATTCTTTGATGCTCAGCTTTCTTCACAGTCCAACTCTCACATCCATACATGACCACTGGAAAAACCATAGCCTTGACTAGACAGACTTTTGTTGGCAAAGCAATATCTTTGTTTTTGAATATGCTATCTAGGTTGGTCATAACTTTTCTTCCAAGGAGTAAGCATCTTTTAATATCATGGCTGCAGTCACCATCTGCAGTGATTTTGGAGCCCC
The DNA here is from genome assembly GCA_006410935.1 of Redunca redunca. NCBI lineage: Eukaryota > Metazoa > Chordata > Mammalia > Artiodactyla > Bovidae > Redunca > Redunca redunca. Next base: position 590,195 of record SJYQ01003753.1, read on the forward strand.
CCAAAATAAAGTCTGATGCTGTTTCCACTGTTTCCACATCTATTTCCCATGAAGTGATGGGACCAGATGCCATGATCTTCGTTTTCTGAATGTTGAGCTTTAAGCCAACTTTTTCACTCTCCACTTTCACTTTCATCAAGAGGCTTTTTAGTTCCTCTTCACTTTCTGCTGTAAGGGTGTTGTCATCTGCATATCAGAGGTTATTGATATTTCTCCCAGCAATCTTGATTCCAGCTTGTGCTTCTTCCAGCCTAGCATTTCTCATGATGTACTCTGCATAGAAGTTAAATAAGCAGGGTGACAATATACAGCCTTGACGTACTCCTTTTCCTATTTGGAACCAGTCTGTTGTTCCATGTCCATTTCTAACGGTTGCTTCCTGATCTGCATATAGGTTTCTCAAGAAGCAGGTCAGGTGGTCTGGTATTCCCATCTCTTTCAGAATTTTCCACAGTTTATTGTGATCCACACAATCAAAGACTTTGGCATAGTAAATAGATGTTTTTCTGGAACTCTCTTGCTTTTTCCATGATCCAGCAAATGTTGGCAATTTGATCTCTGGTTCCTCTGCCTTTTCTAAAACCAGCTTGAACATCTGGATGTTCATGGTTCATGTATTGCTGAAGCCTGGCTTGGGGAATTTTGAGCATTACTTTACTAGCATGTGAGATGAGTGCAATTGTGCAGTAGTTTGAGCATTCTTTGGCATTGCCTTTCTTTGGAATTGAAATGAAAACTGACCTTTTCCAGTCCTGTGGCCACTGCTGAGTTTTCCCAATTTGTTGGCATATTGAGTGCAGCACTTTCACAGCATCATCTTTCAGGATTTGAAATAGCTCCACTGGAGTTCCATCACTTCCACTAGCTTTGTTCATAGTGATGCTTTCTAAGGCCCACTTGACTTCACATTCCAGGATGTCTGGCTCTAGGTGAGTGATCACACCATCGTGATTATCTGGGTCATGAAGATCTTTTTTGTACAGTTCTTCTAGCTAGAAGACTTTTTAGGAGATAATGATTTTAAGATGCTAGGGGCAAACAAGATTTAGAAAGATAAGAAATAAACTGAGGAATGTAGCATGAGTTACAATGTAATCACAGTACAGTTAAGTACAGTAAAGCTGGGTGGGGAAACTAAAATCGTCAAACCTCTGACCTAATGCTTTTGTCAAAGTATAAAAGAGAACCTGAAGCTTGAAATAAACGTGTAGTCCTGTACTATGAGTTAGAGGCTACATTATCACCGCCGACACCGTCCGTCTGTTTAGGTTGAATCCCTGGCTGCTGGAGCTGGACTCTGGCAGATGACAGAGGATGAGATGGTTGGATGGCATCACCGACTTGATGGACCTGAGTTTGAGTAATCTCTGGGAGTTGGTGATGGACAGGGAAGCCTGGCGTGCTACAGTCCACGGGGTCACAAAGAGTTGGACACAACTGAGCTAATGAACTGAACTCACGGCAGAAGACATTCTTCATCCACACCTTATTAGTCTACTTTTTTATGACATTGGTACCTTTTATGAAAGCAACATATCATACATCCCCTTGTATGGAAGGAAAAATCTTTTTCCTCTGTCCTTCTAAGTTCTTGACTGGGACTCGTATAACAAAAGACAGATTAACATAAGAAAATCATACAAGTTAATCTAACACAAGTTTTATGTCACACAAAAGCCTTCATAAGGAAATGAAGAAAGTATCAACTACAAATTGGCAGTTGCCATCTACTTCTATGAGCTTCCCCAGTGGCTCAGTGGTAAAGAATCTACCTGCAAGACAGGAGTTTGCAAGAGACATAGGTTCAATCCCCAGGTCGAGAAGATCACTGGAGGAGGGAAAGGCAACCCACTCCAGTATTCTTGCCTGGAGAATTCCATGAACAGAGGAGCCTGGCAGGCTAAAGTCCATGGAGTCGCAAAGGGTTGGACATGACTGAAGCGTGTTAGCACGCATGCACGCATCTACTTCTACAAGGATTAAATTGTGTGCTGCTACAGCTGCTGACCTTCAACACCCCTGAAAAGAGTTCAGTGTTGGGAGAAGGAATGAGGCATCTTTGCTCAGGGAAATACTGGCAGAACAGGTCTTCAGATAGGTATTTTCAGAAGGTTTTATGATCCTAATTGTTATACCTTCTCATATGTAGAAAAGCACTAAAATCCTTACATGGTGGTGACCGTTCCTCAGGACAAGTAGAAACCTTCTGCAAAAAAAAATGTGCTTGATTTCACGCATTCCCCCTTCACCACAGTCACACAAAGACGGACTGTCCCCCTCCCTCTTGGGAACAGTTTCTCAGAGATATCTGAGGTGCTCTCTCCTGGGCTGCTGTCCTCATTTTGCCCAAAATAAAACTTAACTCACAAGTTTCATGCTGTGCATTTTTTAAGTCAACAAAACAGTGTTAATGTAGGTTTCATGAATCCTGGAGAGTCTTGGAAAGATGGGAGAAGACAGAGCCTGAGCTCAGTGCAGAGAATGCTGGGAAACAGCAAGCCCTATTCTCCTCAGTGCCCCTATATCTTGAGAGATAAGGAGGCTCCTTCCTCTGGGTATAGAGTGGACACCTCTCATGTGAGGGTCTTATGACCTGTTTCAGAAGAAGATTAGCAAATCCTTTCTGCAGCTGCCATTCCTCAAATTCTTCCAGTTTACAACTGTCTACATGTCAAGGAGTCAAAATTTGATGTAGGGTGGCCTAAGCCCATTCACCTCGTTTCAATTGACCTGTTTGGTAAGAATAAGTTTCCACACTAAGGAAATGGGCAGGAAATGTGTGAAAGGAAGCGAGGTGTATTACAATACATACATACATACATATACATATATATATATATGTATATATATATCAGAATTTTACCATTTATCAAAGATGAAGCAAGGAAAACACAAAAGAAAATGAAAGAGACCTAAAGAGGAAATTCAATGCCTGCCTGTAGAGAAAAGAGTGTTTATCACACCTGATAACACGTCTTCTATGCTTTTATGGAATGGAAACAGTGACAGACTTTTTCTTCTTGGGCTCCAAAATCACTGCAGATGGTGACTGCAGCCATGAAATTAAAAAACACTTGCTCCTTGGAAGAAAAGCTATGACAAATCTAGACAGCATATTAAAAAGCAGAGACATTATTTTGTTGACAAAGGTTCATATAGTCAAAGCTATGGTTTTTCCATTAATCATGTATGGGTGTGAGAGTTGGACCATAAAGAGAGCCAAAGAATTGATGCTCTTGAACTGTGGTGCTAGAGAAGACTTTTAAGAGTCTCTTGGATTGCAAGGAGATCAAACCAGTCAATCCTAAGGGAAATCAGTCCTGAATATTCATTGGAAGGACTGATGCTGAAGCTGAAGCTCCAGTACTTTGGGCACCTAATGGGAAGAACTGACTCATTGGAAAAGACCCTGATCCTGGGAAAGATTGAAGGCAGGAGGAGAAGGGGATGACAGAGAATGAGATGGTTGGATGGCATTACTGACTCAATGAACATGAGTTTGAGCAAGCTCTTGGGGTTGGTGATGGACAGGGAAGCCTGGCATGTTGCATTCCATGGGATCGCAAAGAGTCAGACATGACTGAGCGACTGAACTGAACAGAACTGATCATTTTATTTAATGAAACTTCATCATCCATCCAGTTATAAGGATAACTGCACGTCTGAGTCCAATGTGACTACTGATACTCTTTCAGGCAGTTTCGACAGGCTCATCAATAGATAAAAAAAGAACTGAGACTTCAGTGAGCACATCAGAAGGTGAGTTAAACATTTTACACAGAGTCAGAAGGCAGCAGATTTACCAATGCAGTGTTGACACAGAACATTTTTTCCCTTTGGCTATGTGGAGAGATCACCTCTGTGCCCCACAGGGATGAAATGGAAAAATGAGCTCTGGATGACTTCACGTTCTGATCCCCAAAAGAGGACCCTGCCATTTGTGTAATACATATGGACACAACAAAGTAACATACCCTCTTAGTCTGTATTTGGACTGTCATTAGCCCCCTCCATGTCCCAGCCGCAGGAGAGCATGCATGCAGGCTTCCTCTCTACACAGTGACGTCCACCACTTTGTCTCACTCGGCCTAACAGGGCTCCAAATAGGGTGAGAAGTTGTACCTTTTCTGTCCCACCGATAGGGGTGTCATTAACAGAGCCAAGCTAACAACACTTAACCCTCATGCTGTTGCAGAAACAAGGAAGCGTCTGCATAGAGGAGTTAATAATCCCAGAATAAGTCCCAGACATGCTCAGGAAAAATCACTTGCCATCACAGCAACTCCAGTTTAAACTTAAAGAGGTCTATATTCAAAAGGAATAGATGATGGTTTTTCTATGAGCTGTTGAAGAAGTTTCTCTGTATTCTATGTGAGATCATTATTATAAAAGACGTTGAAAAATAAAAACCAAACCTAAACGACATTTCTCCAAAGAAGACATACAGATGGCCAACAGGCACAACATACAGATATTCAGAAAAAAATGCTCAGCATCACTAATTAGCAGAGAAATGCAAATTAAAGCTACAATGAGGAATCATCTCACACTATTCAGAATGGTCATCATCAAAAATTCTACAAACAATAAATGCTGGAGAGGGTATGGAGAAAAAGGAATCCTTCTACACAGTTCGTGGGAATGTAAATTGGTGCAGCCACTATGAAGAACAATATGGAGGTCCTTAAGAAACTAAAATAGAACTACTATATGATCCAGCAGTCCCACTTCTGGGCATATATCTGGAGAAAGCTCTCATCCCAAAAGTTACATGTAGCCCAGTGTTCATAGCAACACTACTCACAATAACCAAGATGTGAAACAACCTAAATATACATCAACAGCTGACTAGATAAAGATGTGGAATATATATACAATGAAATACTACTCAGCCACAGAAAAAAATGAAATAATGCCTTTGCTGGAGTACGGGGCTGCACTGCCCCTTGCTGGGTGGGTGTGTGAGTGAGAGACAATCGCCAGCCTCCCTCCTGCAGGGGAAGAGTCCCCGACACTGGCCTTGAGCAGAACCATGTGACAATCAGTCCTGCCTATTTGGACCAGAACAGCCTTTGGGCCAAATGGACCCCTTCCCAGCACCGCAGATGGGGGTAAAAAGACCCCGGGCCCTGGCTCCATCCTGCCCCCTGGCAGTGGCGGCCGAGTGACCCCTGGACCCGCAGTTGAGGTCCCACCCTTGGAGGTGGGAAGTATAGCTCGATTTTTTTTGGACCGGGTTTTTTCAGGCTCCAATCCCTTCCTTGATCTGGGCCCCTGTGGGTGGTCTGTTGTCCTCAGGGGTTGTGGGTGTTGGGGGAGGATCTGCGTGGTCTGAACTTAGGATGGGGGATGGATAAATGCCACATCCCTCAGCCCTCCCACTGTGGCTGAGGTTGGATTTCATTCTGGATAGAGACTGAAGACCCTGGCCTTGGAACGGAAGGGACCCAGGTTCCCTGTCCCTTACCGTGAAAAGACCTATTCCATAGCCTTTGGCTGCAGATCTGTGGGACCCTCCCAACCTGTTCCAGAAACTTCCTGTCTCCCAGGGAGGGGGCTGGGGCATTTGGGTGGCACAAGTGTGGACCCAAACCAGCCCTGCCAGGATCCAGGGGCAGCGCCTATGGTCCCGGGGAGGGTGTCTGCGCCATAGTGAGATATCCCGGGTTCACGGAGGAGAGGTGGGGCGGGCCTAACCTTGTTTCCCTTTGTATCCGTCTGAATGCCCCCTCCCCTTATTGTCCCAGCACTGGCCGGTGCTTGTCCACAGGAGGTGGACTGTGGTCTGAGGACCCAGGGAACTGAGAACTCGCCCCTCTGCCCCTCCCCAGTGTCTGGGGGCCTGAAGGGACCGGTAGTCACTGAGACCTGGTAGCTGTGGCCTCTAGAGGTGGGTGGAGGGGGAGGGCCCCAAGGGACTTTGCTTTGTGGTGACTCCCTCCCTGCTGCCCTGCCTGGCCTCATCCTGGTATTTAATTAAGCAAGTCTTTTTTAAACTCCCCCCCCCCAAAAAAAATGCCATTTGCAGCAACATGGATGGATTTAGAGATCATCATACTATGGGAAGTAAGTCAGAAAGAGAAAGACAAATACTACATGATATCACTAATATGAGAAATCTAAAATATGACACAAATGAACATATTCACAAAACAGAAACAGACTCACATAGAAAACAAACATGGTTATCAAAGAGGAAAGGGAGTAGGGAAAGACAGATTAGCAGGTACAAACTACCATATATAAAATACACAAATAATGAGGTCCTACTATATAATACAGAGAATTATATTCAATATCCTATAATAAATCATAATGAAAAAGACTACACATACATGTATAATTGAATCACTTTGCTGTACAATGGAAACTAATACAACATTGTAAATCATATATACTTTGATTTAAATAAAATAAAATAAAAGCCTTAAAAGAAACTTATTACCAGCCCAATTAACAGCAGTATAATCTATTCCAAACAATTCTCTTCATGTTTATGCCTTATTTCATGGCTCTGCCAATTTTTAAACCAACACAGTTAGTACACCCAGTTGGTTCTTGTCACTTATCTTGGTAAAAGCCTGCTTAACACACATGGGCAAAGCTAAGAGATACTAAGATAATTTTAAAAGTTGAAGGAATCAAAATCTGACATATATTAATTTACTTTACCTAAAAACACATAATTTGCCAATATAATAATATAGAATGAAAGCCTTTTCTTTAAGTATGAATCTGCTGATTGAAATCATGAAATATCTTCCTTGCAATAACCCATGAGTCTTAGTGTATATTTTATTGAAACAGTGAAAACCTAAAGACTCCTTAAGTAAAACCTTTTGGGGAATTTCGATCTTCCCCAATCTTTTATAGTCATCTTGCCCATTCTATAATTCAACAGAATTATGTTTTATTTACCTTTATCATCTTTCTAAAGTACTCAAGTTGGTCTTCATAGAAAAGAAATATGCTTTTTATCCATATTCAATGTCATTAGTTTATGGTGTTAACTTATATAACATAAAAATATATGCATCTGTCATAAAAAGGTTTGGAAACAAATTCATTCTTGGCAAGAAAACTAACCAGTTGGTACAGGAAGAAGAATTTGGGCATGTATGTAGTCTTGTAATCTTCTATTTACCCTGACCATAAGTTAGTATATGTTTCCATGGGAATGGAGAACTTGGAAGATTTCACTGAGTCAGTCTATGAGGTGAATTTAAAGAATAACGGTTCTATTTTATGAATATCTTAATGTCAATTAAATGTTCACCTCTCTTAAATGTTCTGCCTCTCTTAAACTGACTATAAACTGGATCAGGAGGGCCTAGAGGAGCCATCCCATGTTGAAGGTCAGGAAGGGCGGCGGTGAGGAGATATCCTTCATCCAAGGTAAGGAGCAGTGGCTGCGCTTTGCTGGAGCAGCCATGAAGAGATACCCCACACCCAAGGTAGGAGAAACCCAAGTAAGATGGTAAGTGTTATAAGAGGGCATCAAAGGGCAAACACAGTGAAACCACACTCACAGAAAACTAGTCAATCCAATCACACTAGGACCACAGCCTTATTTAACTCAATGAAACTAAGCCATGCCCATGGGGCAACCCAGGGCGGGCAGTTCATGGTGGAGAGGCCTGACAGAATGTGGTCCACTGGAGAAGGGAGTGGCAAACCACTTCAGTATTCTTGCCTTGAACCCCATGAACAGTATGAAAAGGCAAAATGATAGGATACTGAAAGAGGAACTCCCCAGGTCATTAGGTGCCCAATATGCTACTGGAAATCAGTGAAGAAATAACTCTAGAAAGAATGAAGGGATGGAGCCAAAGCAAAAACAATACCCAGCTGTGGATGTCACTGGTAATAGAAGCAAGGTCCAATGCTGTAAAGAGCAATATTGCACAAGTTAAGTTGCTCAGTCGTGTCTGACTCTTTGCGACCCCATAGACTGTAGCGTAGGAACCTGGAATGTCAGGTCCATGAATCAAGGCAAATTGGAAGTGGTCAAACAAGAGATGGCAAGAGTGAATGTCAACATTCTAGGAATCAGGGAACTAAAATGGACTGGAATGGGTGAATTTAACTCAGATGACCATTATATCTACTACTGCGGGCAGGAATCCCTCAGAAGAAATGGAGTAGCCATCATGGTCAACAAAAGAGTCCAAAATGCAGTACTTGGATGCAATCTCAAAAATGACAGAATGATCTCTGTTTGTCTCCAAGGCAAACCATTTAATATCACA
>SJYQ01003753.1:599288-635098 GCA_006410935.1 Redunca redunca
GTGAAGAAAGCTGAGCACCGAAAAATTGATGCTTTTGAACTGTGGTGTTGGAGAAGACTCTTGAGAGTCCCTTGGACTGCAAGGAGATCCAACCAGTCCATTCTGAAGGAGATCAGCCCTGGGATTTCTTTGGAAGGAATGATGCTAAAGCTGAAACTCCAGTACTTTGGCCACCTCATGCAAAGAGTTGATTCATTGGAAAAGACTCTGATGCTGGGAAGGACTGGGGGCAGGAGGAGAAAGGTACAACTGAGGATGAGATGGCTGGATGGCATCACTGACTCAATGAATGTGAATCTGAGTGAACTCCAGGAGTTGGTGATGGACAGGGAGGCCTGGCGTGCTGTGATTCATGGGGTCGCAAAGAGTTGAACACGACTGAGCGACTGAACTGAATTGACTGAAGAAGCTAACAGTTAACTCACAAACCAGCCAGATATCCAGACTAATTTTCACAAGAAAGAAAAGAAAAAGAAAGTGAAGTTGCTTAGTCGTATCTGACTCTGCGACCCCGTGGACTGTAGCCTGCCAGGCTCCTCCATCCTTGGATTTTCCAGGCATGAATACTGGAGTGGGTTGCCATTTCCTTCTCCAGGGGATCTTCCTGACCCAGGGATCGAACCCAGGTCTAACCACACTGCAGGCAAAACAATGTTGGATTCATGATCTCCAAAGAAAATTTAGCTTTGGGACCAGGGACTAGGCTCGATCACTTGAGAGCTTTTGTGTAGCAAAAAGCTTTTATTAAAGTATAAAAAGACGGAGAATAATTGGTAATTTTTACCTATTTTTTTATGAAATATATTTAAAAAGTGAATTCATTAGTGAGAGAGCTAATCCTTAGGTAGATAAGGAGTCCAGGGTCCTCAAGGAGGAAGGGTTCCAGGGCCCTCAAGAAGGAGAAAAGGACAAATTGGTTTTTTTCCTAATTTTTCAAATCTTAGTCAATATAACAATGTATCTTGCTCAAGGATATGTTTCTCCTTAACAAGAACCTTCTGACTAATCTTATTAAGAAGTATGTTGTGGGAGTGGGTCTGGTAAGACCTTTCCATTGCTAGTTCTAATCTTGTTAATTTTAAGACATATGTTGGGAGAATGGGTCTGGTAAAAGTATATAAGGCCTTGATAAGACTAGCAAGTGGGGCACTCTTCATCCCCCTTCTGATGTCTATGTCAGAAGCTTTCTCTGTCCCTTTATACTTTAATAAAACTCTGCTACACAAAAGCTCTCGAGTGATCAAGCCCGGTCCCTGGTCCCGAAGCAAAATCTTCTTTGGAGATCATGAATCTGACATCGTTCACCATAACCTGTCATTAGAAATCATTTAGGAGTCAGTCTATCTAACTGCAAAGCCACAGGTGCCTATTTTCAAGATCATTTTATATCTCTGGTTTTAAACTGCGAATGCTGTTATGTTTAAATATGCTTTTAAAAGTACATAACAAGAAACTTAGGCTATAACTGAAAGCAGAGTGAAGCAGAAGCAGGTCAGTAAATGATCCAGAAACCTTACAGGACCATGCTAAACAGCACCAGCAGAGACGAGTTTAATGAAAAAGCCATATCTTCATTTTTAAATTAGCAATAACACACTAAGTGAAGGAGAAGAATATTGCAACGGAACTACAGGAAAGTTAGTGATGGTGGTGATAAAAATCACAGGAGGATTCACACAGAACAATCCACTCAACTGTTTCTTCCTTTATCCACTGTGTCAAATGAGAAAGTTTTAGGAAGAAAGGAGAAAATTTCCCACAGCTGATCAGGAATGTATGATACAATGAAGGCCCCACTTCTCCACTGTATAGCTGGAAAGAATAAAGAAGTCATTTGTGGCTGAATGAGGGAAGCAGCTGCCAGCTACGGGCCCTGGAAAATGGGATCTGAATGCAGGATACTTCCAGAATGAACCTGTTTGACTTAAGCCTGAGTAGAAGCAGTGTGAGGTGTGTAAGAGAGCCATAATCAGCAAAGTTTGATGTTTTCTCACTAACTTTCAACTAGTGCTCACATTTCTTGGAATCTTACACTATCTGAATGTCATTTTTTAAAGTTTTTGTTAAATATTAATAATTGACTACTTAATTAACAGTCCTATTTCCATGGCAAAAATCTGAATGGAAGTGTGGGCTCTTCTCTGGACCACAACTGATGTTAAGAGCCTGACTATTCAAAGTCATAACGGAGCCATGACCATGATCTGGTCAAAAGATAAAAGCAAAACCAATACAGTATTGTAAAGCAAAATAAAGTAAAACTAAAAAATTTTTAAAAATCCAAAATCCAGGCAAAATTATGAAAGTGAATAGCTTTGGAATTGCAAGACGAAAACAAAAAGGAACCATCATACAGATCTTCTTAGTGACTCACTAAATTCTGACTTCTTATCTACACATCTGGAATTAACAGTCATATGACATCAACAGCAACCATAACACAGAAATTACATGAGGCTATTAAACAAAAGACAATGAAATTTGTAATTTGGTAACTAACAAAAACTGCAAGAGAATTAAAGCTACTTTTCCATAGGACCATAAGTCAATACCTCATTATTAACAGGAGTCAGGGATTTCCCTGGCAGTCCAGTGGCTAAGATTCTGTACTTTCCCTGCAGGGGGCATGTGTTCAATCCCTTGTCAGGGAACTAAGATTCCAAATGCTGCATGGCGCGGCCAGAAAAAAAACGTCTTTCTTCAAACAAGCTCTGGCCATCAAGCTTTCTCATGCCGGCATAGGGAAGCATCCAAGAAGAGAGGTAAAGTGTGAAGAATAATACTGAATCCTTACTAAAAGAACACAGCTCTAACTGGAAATGTGAAATAGGCATCATGAGATGTGTAGATACCTCCAGCAAGAGGAACTGCATTCCATGCTGAAGTGGCTCTGCAAATTCCTTCTAGTTTTCTTAGAAAAAAGAATTCTTCATTTAGAACACACTCTTTGATCTTAATTCTACTCATTGGACCTAAACAGAATATGCAGACCTTCCAACACACCCAGTTCATATTCACCTCCCCAACCACAACACACACCACGCTATTTCATCAAACCTCCAGGTTCCCCGAGGTCTTTCCTGGGCCCCTCTCTTTCCCGAGTCTCTCCTCTCAGTGTTCTCAAAGCTGCATGTGCTACAGTGAAAAGGAGAAAAAAAAAGAAGTGGAATGAGTTTTTTCCTTTCCTTTCCTGAGATCAAAGAAGATAAAGAAGAGAACAGTGAGCAGGCATGAACATTTCTAGTCTTTTTTCTTTTAACTGCTCCTAATTCTGCATGCCTGTAACTAAACTTGCTTTTCTGTCCCCTAACTCTGCAGGAAGAGCCTCCCTGGTGGCTGGAATAGTAAAGAATCTACCTGCAATGCAGGAGACCTGGGTTCAATCCCTGAATCAGGAAGATCCTCTGGAGAAGGGAATAGCAACCCACTCCAGTATTCTTGCCTGGAGAATCCCATGGACAGAGGTGCCTGGTGGGCTATAGTCCATGGGGTCTCAAAGAGTCAGACATGACTGAGTGACTAACACTTTCACTTCTAACTCTCCAGGAGCTACACTTTGCACCTATTTTCCTTTGACTCTGTGCAGAATATATCCTGTATCTGGTGTTTACCTTTACAACACTCTTCCCCTTATAGTTCTTTTTACATATCAGAAAAAAGTCACAGAGCCATGGAACTGCCAGACTAAATTACTGTATTACTGCCACCAGCCTATGACTGTCTTTGAAACAATTCAAGAGGAAGAAATCAAGATCCTAACACCTTTGTTCCTCATCACCTACTTCTGGACTGTGAGCCCTCATCTTATATAAGCTCCTAGACTCCTCATTGGGGTGGTGGGGTGGGAGGCACAGTTCTTAGGGCACAAATCTACTGTGTTCCTCTCTCCACTAGTTGAGAATTAAAGCCACCTTTCTGTTTCCTCCAAACTCTGTGTCTGTATTTTTTATGTGGCTCCAGTGGGCAGAGAAAGCCAAGATTCTGGTCAGCAACACATGTTCCCCTAAACTGCGACACTTGGGCTAAAAGCCGTCAGGGAAGTGGGCCTGGTCTTCAGAAGAGACAAGAGCAATTTTTCCTCATTCTCTGAAATTTCTGTTCAAGCAGCCAAAGTTGTGCTAACCCAGTGACAACCATATCAGGCAGCCAATCACATCAGCTATGCTTCCACTGAAATCTTGATTCCTCCCCAAAGGAGGTTCGATGTCACATTCCCACCCTCCCAGGGTTGGAAACCAAGTGTAGGACCTCACTTTCATCTTCAGTGGAGCAGTAATCTCATTAGATCTCACACCACACTGCAATCTGATCACTTTTAAATGAATCTTGAGGCCACTGGGCACAGTAGGCTCACTTTTGTTTTCAGGAGGTACATCATATTTTTAGAAAAAAGTGTTCCTACACATGCATTTGATGCATTAATTTTAAAAACTATATTATAAAGGAACAAGGATAGAGCTATACCTTAAATAGATTTCTTTTTGTTGACAAGAGTTAACTAACCGGCATACCACACACTGACATTAGATTGGACTACTGGCATCTAGCTTATATAACTAATCCACAAATGTATTAGAGGTTACATGCAAAGTGTCTGATGAAATCAAGACCCTAAGTGTACATATTTTGCTCTGATCTGTCAGTGTAGTTATCCTGTCAAAGGAAATAATGAGGGAAGAGCATCAGTTGGTATTCATGAACCTGCAGGTAATTACCATTTCTCGCAAAGGGAGTTTGGATTACAATTAGTAGGCTACTGAATACCTGAAATGAAGTAGGGAGGTTATCCTTAGGAGTGGAGAAAAAAGAAGTACACAGGAATAATAGTAGCCTCATCTACTTGACCATTTCCCTGAAGTTAGCCCCATCTCATATCCACCTCCACATGGACAAGCAGAATCCTATGATGAAGGGTGTTCTGTCCTGAAATTCCTTAACTATATTCAAAGCTTAATAAGAATATGAAAACTGTTCAGTAACCAGTAATTTGTATGACTTGTGAAGGTAAGTTTTAACAAGGATAATGTCAACATAAAAAGTGTGTTAGCTTCACCATTACACACACCCAGACATTCAGATAATGTCTCTAAGTGCAAATAATAAGAAAGCTGAAGCTAATCTTTTGGAAGTTTTAATCAAATAACATGTCTTTTTAGTAATAGAGCAACATTCAAGTAGTGAAAGTTATAAAGCCCTCAGTTGGGGAGTTTATCTTTCCCTTTTTAAAACCAAAGCCAATAAACATGAAATAATAAAGAAACAAACTTTTAATGGCCTATAGATAATGACACCCCTGCTAAGATATCAGTTTAGTATCCTGCAGTTTAAACAGCTGCCATTTGTCAGATAATTGCTGATGTTATTTCCATCTTTGCATTAAAGCAGACGGCTAAATTTGCATTTTTGACCCACTTTGTTTTTGTAAGCAAAGTTGGCATTTAAGAACCACTGAAATACCCTGTCTTATTGTCTTCACCATTTGGAAGGCTGGAGGCAAAATCCAAAGAAAACTCAACATCATAGAAAGTGACTCGGTCACATGTAACCTAACTGTCCATCTTACTTCTGGAAAGAGGAAAGAAGAACTCAAGGAGATGACAGCCTGCAGCGAGAGAGAGCCACTTCCATGTTCTGACCTCATCTCAGGATTCCACATTCACTTCCCCTGTGCAGAGCTAATTATTCTGCCCCGAGTCACTTTTATTTTTAGACCTTGTTAAAGATCTTTGACCTAGACTTCAGTCCACTGGAATACCACTCATTCACTCCATGTGGGTAGATCTCAAGGGGACAGAGGATGCTTTCTGCCTAAGTCTCTGCCACTATCTCCAATCGCTGAGCACGAATACGTGGTAGAGTAGACTAGCCCACCTTACACGGGACCTCAACCGGCCATAGTTCTAGGTGGCCATGCTCAAATCCAGGTCTCCCGCGTTGCAAGCAGATTCTTTACCGTCTGAGCCACCAAAAGCCCCATGCTAAGCCAGCCCTGTGTCAAAACATAAGTGCAATGGCAAGTTAAACAGAAAGGTTTTTCTCAAGACTATTGCAATAGAGGAGAGAGATTGAACTCAACTCCCCAGAAACAAAAAGTCGGGGAGTTTTTAAGCCAGGGTGAGCTAGCAGAAAATTACCAAAGGAAATGGGTGGAGGTGGGAGGATGGACTATGAGATGAGGCCATTTGTGTTTTAACTGGCCCTGGTGGAAGCTAGGCTCCTCCCCTCCCACAGAGCCTGGGGTGGCTGAGGGTGCTACAAGTTCTATCTTTCCTGATAATCACAGCTCAGAAAAGTGGCTCCCAGATCCTTGAGAAAGACATTTTTGGATCATAAAATTGGCAAGAAGCTTTTAAAAATATTACAACTGAAAGGGCAGAAAAGTAATTTACAATTGAAAGTTTTCTATATCAAATGCTCCAATAAAAGAGAAATCAGGGGTCCAGAATCAGGAAGAAGCATGTCTAAGGTTTAGTGGAGCTGAGAAGAGAAGCTGCTCCAGAGTCACACTAAGTCAGGAAGTAAGGCATCAGAGAAGTCGAGGACACACAGCCCAGCCATATTCACCATCTCTCCTACAGAATCTCTGCTAAGATCACCCCTTCATGGATATTAGGGCTTTTTTTATTAGTACTTTGTTATTTAATGATTACTGTACATATCATTAAATAATGAAAAAAAATGACCACATATAATTCACTACATTGTTTCTCTCACTGCTGCTAAAATCCCATCCACAAAGAAGCAAAAAAAATTTAAAAAGACTAAGAGGTTCCATTTCTCCAGAAATTACTATAGTCTTACAAAACCCATGAAAAAAACAAACAGGCTGGTGTCTGGCTTTTCCAGCAGGACCCAAACAGCTGCCACATGAATTTCTGATGCTTCTCTGAAGACATCCAGGACCCATGATGCCACCAGCCACACCCCAGAGAGAGCTACACAAAAGGGTAATGCTGGGGGGCTTCCCTGGTGGTCTGCTGCTATTGCTGCTGCCGCTAAGTCACTCAGTTGTGTCTGACTCTGTGCGACCCCAGAGATGGCAGCCCACCAGGCTCCCCCATCCCTGAGATTCTCCAGGCAAGAACACTGGAGTGGGTTGCCATTTCCTTCTGCAATGCATGAAAGTGAAAAGTGAAAGTGAAGTCGCTCAGTCATGTCCAACTCTTCGCGACCCCATGGACTGCAGCCCACCAGGCTCCTCCATCCATAGGATTTTCCAGGCAAGAGGACTGGAGTGGGGTGCCAGTGCCTTCTCCTTCCCTGGTGGTCTAGTGATTAAGAATCCACCTGCCAGTGCAGGGGACACGGGTTCGATCCCTGGTCCAGGAAGATCCCACATGGCAAGGAACAGCCATGCCCATACACCACAACTGAGCCTGAGCACCCTAGAGCCCATGCGCCACAACAAGAGAGGCCACCATAATGAGAAGCGCACACGCTGCAACTGGAGAGTAGCCGCTGCTCACCACTAGAGAAAGCCTGCACGGCAGCAACAAAGACCCAGCACAGAAAAATCAGGAAATCTGAAAACAAAAGGGTAATACTGGGAAGGCTAGTTGTCAGTCCTGCCTTTAACCCACTTAGACATCAAGCTTTCCTCTAACTACCCTATTTCAGATTGAGAGCAGGAGAAGGGGACAACAGAAGGGTTGGATGGCATCATCCACTCAACAGACAGGAGTTTGAGAAAACTCCAAGAGATAGTGGAGGAAAGGGAAGCCTAGCATGCTGCTGTCCATGGGGTTGCTAAGTGTCAGACACAACAGAGCAACTGAACAACAGTAACTACAAGCTTTGTTTGAGCCTTGCCCTTCCAGTGCGGCACCTCACTTTATGAAACAACATTCAGCTGTCCTCCCATCAGCCTCGCCTCCTTTACGACTGGCCCAGAATATTCTCGGGGTTCCAGGTCCCCAGAGGTGTTGGGCTGGGTGATATTCCCAGTCATTCTTCTGCAGGAACACTTTCTCTTCTTCCGATAGCCACAGGAACCAGCTCTTCTGAATAGAGGCTCATCCCCTACCCCACCTCCACAGAGCCTCCCTGACCTTCCTTTATGAATAGTGCCCTTGAGATTCTATTATAGCACCCACCTTATGGTACTGTAATTATAGGTCCGTTCATCTGTATCTCCCACTTGACTGGCTCCTTGTGGAAAAATAACAGTTTCTTCATTTATCTCTGATCCCTTAAAGGCACTCAAACATCTGTTGAACTAACTGAAGATCTATTTTACACTGTTCCCATATGGCAGACTCCATGATTAGCCCTAAATGGATGCAAGGCAGCATCCTGGGACCCATCTCCTTCCTCACTCTGAACGTAATGTTTAGAGTATTACATCTCTCTCTTTTCAAGACGGTATACAGCTAGTACCCTCAGTCATGAAACAGAGAAAAGAGTACTATAATGAATATGTTCTGTACCATATGTTCTATAGAACTAACAAGTCCTACATCCTTTAATCTCATCTTTCCTTTGAGAAAAAAATATTTTTAAACATATTTTGGACAATTAGGACTTATAACTAGCAACCATTATAACAAATTAAAAAGCAAAAAATCAGCAAGATATCAAATACAATTGTTTAGTTTTTATGAAAAATCCACCAAGATCTTTCCCTTTCTGTGAAGCATTCTAGACTTCATTTACTCAGGAAATCTTCCTTCTTATATTCTGCAATTCATTCCAGGACAGCTATTTGCCACCGTACTTAGTCTATTATGGGGAAATGAAAAAAACAAAAGAAACAGAGAATTTCCCCATGACTTTGCAGTAAGGCCCATTTTATAGATTCTAAAACTTAGAAGAATTTGGGAAAGAGCCTTAACTTTGAGCAAGTTCCCTTTTGTCTCGTTCTTACTTTTCCAAATTAAAGAGTGATTCAACCTACTGGCAATCCAGAATTTAAAGCACTTCCAAAAACTATCAGTCCTTCACTTCAGTTAAGTTCAGTTCAGTTTTCAGTCACTCAGTCATGTCCGGCTCTTTGTGACCCCATGGACCCCAGCACCCCACCCCTCAGTGTACATCACCGACTCTTGAAGTTTGCCCAAACTCATGTCCATTGAGTCAGTGATGCCATCCAACCATCTCATCCTCTTCCATCCCCTTCTCCTCCTGCCCTCAATCTTTCCTAGCATCAGGCACTTTTCAATGAGTCAGCTTTTTGCATGAGGTGGCCAAGGTACTGGAGTTTCAGCTTCAACATCAGACCTTGCAATGAACACACAGGACTGATCTCCTTTAGGATGGACTGGTTGGATCTCTCTGCAGTCCAAGGGACTCTTAAGAGTCTTCTCCAACACCACAGTTCAAAACCATCAATTTTTTGGTGCTCAGCTTTCTTGATAGCCCAACTCTCACATGCATACATAACTACTGGGAAAACCATAGCCTTGACTAGATGGACCTTTGTTGGCAAAATAATGTTTCTGCTTTCTAATTTGCTGTCTAGGTTGATCATAACTTTCCTTCCAAAGAGTAAGCGTCTTTTAATTTCATGGCTGCAGTCACCATCTGCAGTGATTTTGGAGCCCAAAAATATATAATCTGACGTTGTTTCCACTGTTTCCCCATCTATTTGCCATGAAGTGATGGGACTGGATGCCATGATCTTCGTTTTCTGAATGTTGAGCTTTAAGCCAACTTTTTCACTCTCTTTCACTTTCATCAAGAAGTTCTTTAGTTCTTCTTCACTTTCTGCCATAAGGATGATATAATCTACATATCTGAGGTTATTGATATTTCTCCCGGCAATTTTGATTCCAGCTTGTGCTTCATCCAACCCAGCGTTTCTCATGATGTACTCTGCATAGAAGTTAAATAAGCAGGGTGACAATATACAGCCTTGACATACTCCTTTTCCTATTTGGAACCAGTCTGTTGTTCCATGTCCAGTTCTAACTGTTGCTTCCTGACCTGCATACAGATTTCTTAAGAGGCAGGTCAGGTGGTCTGGTATTCCCATCTCTTTCAGAATTTGCCACAGTTTATTGTGATCCACACAGTCAAAGGCTTTGGCATAGTCAATGAAGCAGAAATAGATGTTTTTCTGGAACTCTCTTGCTTTTTCCATGATCCAGCAGATGTTGGCAATTTGATTTCTGGTTCCTCTGCCTTTTCTAAAACCAGCTTGATCATCAGGAAGTTCACGGTTCATGTATTGTTGAAGCCTGTCTTGGAGAATTTTGAGCATTACCTTACTAGCATGTGAGAGGAGTACTATTGTGCAGTAGTTTGAGCATTCTTTGGCATTGCCTTTCTTTGGGATTGGAATGAAAACTGACCTTTTCCAGTCCTGTGGCCACTGCTGAGCTTTCCAAATTTGCTGACATATTGAGTGCAGTACTTTCACAGCATCATCTTTCAGGATTTGAAATAGCTCAACTAGAATTCCTTCACCTCCACTAGCTTTGTTCATAGTGATGCTTTCTAAGGCCCACTTGACTTCGCATTCCAGGATGTCTGGCTCTAGGTGAGTGATCACACCATCGTGGTTATCTGGGTCATGAAGATCTTTTTGTATATTTCTTGTATATTCTTGCCACCTCTTCTCAATATTTTCTGCTTCTGTTATGTCCATAGCGTTTCTGTCCTTTATTGAGCCCATCTTTGCATGAAATTTTCCCTTGGTACCTCTAATTTTCTTGAAGAGATCTCTATAGTCTTTTCCATTCTACTGTTTTCCTCTATTTCTTTGCACTGTTCACTGAGGAAGACTTTCTTATCTCTCCTTGCTTCTCTTTGGAACTCTGCATTCAAATGGGTATATCTTTCCTTTTCTCCTTTGTTTTTTGCTTCTCTTCTTTTCAGTTATTTGTAAGGCCTCCTCAGACAGCCATTTTTCTTTTCTGCATTTCTTTTTCTTGAGGATGGTCTTGATCCCTGTCTCCTGTACAATGTCACAAACCTCAGGCCATAGTTCATCAAGCACTCTGTCTATCAGATCTAGTCCCTTAAATCTATTTCTCACTTCCACTGTATAATCTTAAGGGATTTTATTTAGGTCATACCTGAATGGTCTAGTGGTTTTTCCCTACTTTCTTCAATTTACATCTGAATTTGGCAATAAGGAGTTCATGATCTGAGCCACAGTCAGCTCCCAGCCTTGTTTCTGCTGAATATATAGAGCTTCTCCATCTTTCGCTGCAAAGAATATCATTAATCTGATTTCGGTGTTGGCCATCTGGTGATGTCTATGTGTAAATTCTTCTCTGGTGTGTTGTTGGGAAAGGGTGTTTGCTATGACCAGTGTGTTCTCTTGGCAAAACTCTGTTACACTGTACCCTGTTTCATTCTGTACTTTAAGGCCAAATATGCCTGTTACTCCAGGTGTTTCTTGACTTCCTACTTTTGCATTCCAGTCCCCTATAATGAAAAGAACATCTTTGGGTGTGTTAGTTCTAAAAGGTCTTGTAGGTCTTCGTAGAACAGTTCAACTTTAGCTTCTTCAGTGTTACTGGTCGGAGCACAGACTTGGATTACCGTGATATTGAATGGTTTGCCAGGAGTGGCGAACGGCTGAGAGGAGATATCCCACATCCAAGTCAGTAGCGGAGCTGTGAGGAGATACCTCATGTCTAAGGTAAGCAGCAGCAGCTGCACTTTGCTGAATCAGCCGTTAACAGATACTCCACGTCCATGGTAAGAGAAACTCCAGTAAGACAGTAGGCACTAAGAGAGGGCATCAGAGGGCAGACCGACTGAAACCACAATTTCAGAAAACTAACCAATCTAATCACATGGGCCACAGCCTTGTCTAACTCAATGAAACTATGAGCCATGCCATGTGGGACCACCCAAGATGGACAGGTCAAGGTGGAGAATTATGACAAAATGTGGTCCACTGGAGAAGAGAATGGCAAACCATTTCAATATTCTTGCCTTGAAAACCCCAAAAACAGTATGAAAAGGCAAAAATATAGGACACTGAAAGAGGAACTCCCCAGGTCAGTAGGTGCCCAATATGCTACTGGAGATCAGTGGAAAAATAACTCCAGAAAGAAAGCAGAGAGGGAGCCAAAGCAAAAACAACACCCAGTTGTGGATGTGACTGGTGGTAGAAGCAAGGTCCGATGCTATAAAGAGCAATATTGCATAGGAACCTAGAATGTTAGATCCATGAATCAAGGCAAATTGGAAGTGGTCAAACAGGAGATGGCAAGAGTGAATGTCAACATTTTAGGAAAATCAGCAAACTAAAATGGACTGGAATGGGTGGATTTAACTCAGATGACCATTATATCTACTACTGTGGGCAAGAATCCCTTAGAAGAAATGGAATGGCCATCATAGTCAACAAAAGAGTCCAAAATGCAGTACTTGGATGCAACCTCAAAAATGACAGAATGATCTCTGTTCATTTCCAAGGCCCTTCACTACAGCAGACAATTCTGATACTCAGAGAAACCAATCATAATATCCACCACACTGAGGAGCAAATAGCTTGTCAGATAATTAACATTTTAAAAATAGATAATAAGAATGTGTTTACTATGTGATGTCCTGGAAATCATGTGTCTATACCTTATTTTGTTAAATCAACAGAAAGGAACATACCTAAACTTTAATATCTTTACTTCCTACAGCATAATGTCAAGTGAGTTAAGGTTTAATGGTATGCCTTTACTTTTATACAGAATCAAATAAAGGAAGTATAAATTGGAACAATGTGCCCTTTAAATGTAATTATTAAAGATTTGCCTACTATACAATTCATTGGCTCACACACAAACATATTTGCTGAAAAAGTAAANTCTGAAAAAGTAAACCTTGACACACAAATATAGATATTTTATGTTACCTAGGTAAAAAGCACTATACAGCCCATTATGTTTCTTGTTTCCATAGCTCTCATAAGCTAACTGCTTCCCTCAACTGCAGGAAGGCACAAGATAAATTTCATCCCTCCCTCATTTTAATATATTTCATGCACCTTTTATTTTTATTGTTTTTTTTAATTGTGAAAGGTACATCTACCTGAGATCTAACCTCTTAACAAATTTGCCAAGTGTACAATATATTATCAACTACAGGTGTTACAGTGTTGTTACAGATCTCTAAAGCTTATTCACCTCACTTGACTGAAGTCTTATGCTCATTGATTAGCTACTCTCCATGTCCATCC
This sequence comes from Redunca redunca, assembly GCA_006410935.1. Lineage (NCBI taxonomy): Eukaryota > Metazoa > Chordata > Mammalia > Artiodactyla > Bovidae > Redunca > Redunca redunca. The sequence goes on from SJYQ01003753.1 coordinate 612,418, forward strand.
TCCTCCCCAGTGTCTGGCAAACTCCTTCCCACTTTCTGATTCTATAACTAGTTCAGATTCCTTATGAAAGGGGAATCATGAAGTACTTGTCTTTCTATGGTTGGCTTATTTCATTTAGCATCATATCATTAAGGTTCATTCATGTCATTAAATATTATGCAATAAGTTTTAAGTACACTTTTAATTTGTACATTTTAAAAAATACATCATTTACACAGAGTCTGGTGAATTGTACTGAGTGACTACAGAAGAGAACCAAGTAATGACCACATAGACAAAGAAGTGGAAACTGACCAGCAACTCAGGACCCCCATGTGTCCTGCTCAGCACCACTCTATCACTGACTACAGACACAATCAGAAGAAGGAAGACACAGCATCTTCACCCCACTTTCTCTTCACCTATTTCCCAATGGTCACTCCTTGTAGTAAAATTCTGTGATGCTCTCACAAGAGGAGGACCTCAAACAGGAATTTCAATGCTTTGAGGAAGTGATCTAAGATTTCATTTGAATCATTTAATTCATGTGTACAGTTTATTCTTGAACCTTTAAACATTATGTCTTGTTTTCTTCATTTATTTTTGTCCTTATTTTTGCTCTTTTTTGGGGAAAAACACAGAGAAGTTGAAAACCCACAGCAACATGAAAGGAAATGTGAAGGTGAAGAAAAGAAGACAAACATACTTTTAAGTGTGAAATGTCCCTCATGTCCTTCAACAATGGGAACTTTTCATGGAGCAGGTTAATTGGACATCCTGTGGTGCTGGGGTGCTCAGTTCACAAGAGCTGTTTTACTCTGAAAAATATAACTTGTTCCTTTGATATTTCCTACCTGTCTTCACCATGCATTTCTGGGCAACTTTTCAACAACAAATGTTGTCTCTGTTAGAGAGAAAATAATACATGCACATACATATCAGTGAAATAAAACTGCATTTTATGCTTTCTTTGCATGGCAAATAGTATGGTTTAAATCTTCAAAAAATAAAATGATACATATATTACAATATAGGTCAGTACAAGAGCAAAATAACTAGCATATATTTTAATATAGTGCTTGGTTTAGAACTTAATGTTTATGAGCCCTATTTGTTTTTCTTTTTTTTTTTTTCTTTTTTGACCTATAGATACTGGGAAGTTAATATGTATCAGATGCTGATCTGAGTATTTTGAAAGGATATTTTATTTCTTACAAAACTGCCATGTGATATGTACTATCATTATCATATCCTATAGTGTTATCACCGAAATCTTGTCTTCTCTACAATTCATTGGCTCACACAAAAACTTGCATTCCAAAGGTATAAACACCCACAAACAAATCTGGGTATAGTATTTTGCAAATTATAAGGACAGAGCTCATTATGATGCTTTTATCCACAGCTATCATAGGCTAATGGCAATACTCAACAGCAGGAAGCCACAGTTTTTATAGAGAGGTCTAAAATTTGCCCAAGGTCACACACAGGAAGTGGAGGAACCAAGGCTCACCTGAGGCTCCATATCTTAATTGTTAAGCTATAAATAATGTCTGAGAGCTTTTACTAATTATCACATGTGATGGGTGCATATTCAGTCATTCCTATTTATGACCCCATGGACTGTAGCCCACCAGGCTCCTCTGTCCGGATTTTCCAGGCAAGAATACTGGAGTGGCCTGTCATTTCCTTCTCCACAGGATCTTCCCTATATAGGGATCGAACCCACATTTCTTGTATCTCCTCCATTGGCAGGCAGATTCTATACCATTAACACCTCCTGGTAAGCCCATTATCACATAACCTTCAAATAACTTATTAAAACATTTCCTGAGTATGTATGTGTGTGTGTGTGTATTCATTATACAGTTTGAATTTGCTTTTATGTCTCTAAACACATTAACAATTCTGCATTTACATTTATATTTATATACCCAGATTTTAATTCTGAAATTTCAGAAACATTAATTGGATAAGTTTCAGAAACGCAAGCTGTGTGATATGAGAAGTGATGGGAAAGTCTCAGGATGGCACCCAGAAATCTGCCACATGATATGGAATTTTGTTCTTGGAGACCAATTCCTATGGATGAATCAGCAACATCTTTAAACATCTAAATACCTCAGGAAGAATTAATCTATTGTCCACTTATTCAACAAATATTTATCAAATGTCTGTGTGTTGGGTACTGTGCTAGGCACTTGGAAAATATTAATGAATAAAAACCGTATCCTCATGGAACTTTCTTGTAGAGAGAGAAAATAAGAAAAATATGGTAAATGATAAGTAAATTATATAGAATTAGAGATGATATGTGCTTTCACAAACAGTACATCAAGATAATGAGGATTTGTAATAGTGGGGTGGCTGAGGGTCAGATCACAGTCTTCAATACTGTGGTCAAGGTAAGCCTCACTGACAGGTGAGATTTGAACAAAGATTTGATGGAGAAGGTGAGGGAGTGAAAAAGGCAGTGCCAGAGGAGAAAGGGGTTCAGAGAGAGGAGCCAGACAGGGTGAAGGCCCTGAAGACCAAGGATGCCTAGTGGCCTAGTGTGACAGAAGAACCAGGTACTTGGTTACAAATTCTGAGGGAGGAGAAAAGTCACGGGAGATCTGACCAGATAGAAAAGTGGATTAAGATAATTTTACATCTTTATTGAGAATAGCCCTTGATAGATGAAAGCTGAAGCAGGAAATCCTATTGCAATAAACATTGCCTAATGCAATAGTCCAGGCAAAGAAATGATTTTCAAATTTATCAAGATAGTAACTTCAGTCATAGTAAGAAAGGACCGGATTCCAGAGATATGTTAAAGTCTACAGAGTAAGACTGTCTGATGACTAGAAGTAGGTGGGAGGGAAAGAGGTGATGAAAAGGTGCTCAGAGGTTTTTTGGACCGAATGATGAGTAGCTCAGAGTTCACGTCAGATGAGAGAGTAAATGGCTGTTGGATGAAAGGAGGTTAAGTATGGCTATGTTGAGATGGAGGTAATTGTACATCCAAGTATAGATTTTAGTAGAAACATAGAGTGTATGAGTCTAGAGGTTGGTTGGAGAAGTTCAGGTTGGAAATTCACATTTTCTGTTAGATACTGATCATTCCCACACAGGTAAAGGTGAAGTCAGCAGGACAGAAAATATTTCCCTGATAAGCATCTGAATAAGTCTAGCAATGTGGATAGAGTTTTGGGTGTAGAAGGAGGGCAGTTAAGAAAGGTGGTATAATTTTAGCATGTTCAAAAACCCCTGAGGCCCACAAGAGGGCTCATCAACCTAAAGGGCACATCCTAATGTTATTGCTATTACTGCCATGAATACCCAGGAGTAGGATCACTGGCGGAGAAGGCAATGGCACCCCACTCCAGTGCTCTTGCCTAGAAAATCCCATGGGTGGAGGAGACTGGTAGGCTGCAGTCCATGGGGTCGCTAAGAGTCGGACACAACTGGGCGACTTCACTTTCACTTTTCACTTTCATGCATTGAAGAAGGAAATGGCAACCCACTCCAGTGTTCTTGCCTGGAGAATCCCAGGGACGGGGGAGACTGGTGGGCTGCCATTTGTGGGGTCGCACAGGGTTGGACACGACTGAAGCGACTTAGCAGCGGCAGCAGCAGCAGGATCACTGGATCATATGGTAGTTCTTGGACTGCAAGAAGATCAAACTGGTCACTCCTAAAGGAAATCAACCCTAATAGTCATTGGAAGGACTGATGCTGTAGCTGAGGCTCCAATAGTTTGGCCATCTGATGCAAAGAACCAACTCACTAGGAAAGACCCTGTGCTGGAAAGATTGAGGTCAGGAGGAGAAGGGGATGGCAGAGGATGAGATGGTTGGATGGCATCACTGACTCAATGGACATGGGTTTGATCAAACTCTGGGAGATGGTGAAGGACAGGAAAGCCTGCCATGCTGCAGTTCATGGAGTCACAGACTCAGACATGACTTAGCAACTGAACAACAAAAACAACATGGTAGTTCTATTTTTAATTTTCTGAGAACCCTCCATACTGTTTTCCATTGAGACAGTTCCAATTTACATTTGCAACAACAATGCATAAGTGTTCCTGTCCACATCCTCATCAACACTGACCTCTTGTCTTTTTGGTAATGCCCATTCTGACAGGTTTGAGGTGATATCTCACGGCAGTTTCGATTTTCATTCCTTTGATAATTAATGATTATGAGCATTCATTCATGTACCTGTTGGCCATCTGAAGATCTTCTATGGAAAATTTTTTCAGACCTTCTGCCTATTTTTTAACTGGATTGTTTGTTTCTTTGTTATCAAGTTGTATGAGTTATTTGTATGTTTTGATTATTAGTCCTTTATCAGATATATGGTTTGCAAATATTCTTTCCCATTCAGTGTGTGGCCATTTCATTCTGTTGGTCTCTTTGCTGTGCAGAAGCTTTTTAGTATAATGCAGTCCCCTTTGTTTATTTTTGCTCTGTTGATTTTGCTTTTGGTGTCAGATATTAAAAAAACATCACCAAGACTTATAGCAAGAAGCTTACTACCTATGTTTTCTCCTAGGAGTTTCATGGTTTCAGGTCTTACATTGAAGTTGTTAACCTATTTTGACTTCAATTTGTATATGATGTAAGATAGAGGTCCAGTTTCATTTGTTTGCATATGGCTGTCTAGTTTCCCCAGTACTATTAAAAAGACTGTTCTTGGTTCCTTTGTTGTAAACTAAGTGACAGTGTACTTAGTCGCAAAGTGATGTCCGACTCTTTGTGACCCCATACACTTTAGCCCGCCAGGCTCCTCTGTCCATGGGATTTTCCCAGCAAGAATACTGGAGTGGATTGCTATGCCCTCCTCCAGGGGATCTTCCCAACCCAGGAATAAAACCCAGGCAGTTGGGAAGCTGGTTTCAGGTGGATTCTTTACCAACTGAGCCACCAGGGAAGCCCAAACTAAATGACCATATATGTGTCAATCAGAGGTAAGATATAGAAGTGGGGAAAATGTCTAAATGATTTATAGAAGTTGTTTCTCATTTATGAAACAATGAAAACTTGTGTAGCTTCCTTCATTTATATTTCTAACCAGAAAACTGACAAGCGTTTTAATTATTTTATGTAAAAGATGGGCTCGATAAAGGACAGAAATGGTCTGGACCTAACAGAAGCAGAAGATATTAAAAAGAGGTGGCAAGAATACACAGAAGAACTGTACAAAAAAACATCTTCATGACCCAGATAATCACGATGGTGTGATCACTAATCTAGAGCCAGACATCCTGGAATGTGAAGTCAAGTGGGCCTTGGAAAGCATCGCTATGAGCAAAGTTAGTGGAGGTGATAGAATTCCAGTTGAGCTGTTTCAAATCCTGAAAGATGATGCTGTGAAAGTGATGCTGCACTCAATATGCCAGCACATTTGGAAAACTTAGCAGTGGCCTTAGGACTGGAAAAGGTCAGTTTTCATTCCAATCCCAAAGAAAGGCAATGCCAAAGAATGCTCAAACTATTGCACAATTGCACTCATCTCACATAGTAGTAAAGTAATGCTCAAAATTCTCCAAGCCAGGCTTCAGCAGTACATGAACCGTGAACTTCCTGATGTTCAAGCTGGTTTTAGAAAAGGAAGAGGAACCAGAGATCAAATTGTCAACATCTGCTGGATCATGGAAAAAGCAAGAGAGTTCCAGAAAAACATCTATTTCTGCTTTATTGACTATGCCAAAGCCTTTGACTGTGTGGATCACAATCAACTGTGGAAAATTCTGAAAGAGATGGGAATACCAGGCCACCTGACCTGCCTCTTGAGAAATCTGTATGCAGGTCAGGAAGCAGCAGTTAGAACTGGACATAGAAAAACAGACTGGTTCCAAATAGGAAAAGGAGTCATCAAGGCTGTATATTGTCACCCTGCTTATTTAACTTCTATGCAGAGTACATCACGAGAAACGATGGACTGGAAGAAACACAAGCTGGAATCAAGATTGCCAGGAGAAATATCAATAACCTCACATATGCAGATGACAGCACTTTTATGGCTGAAAGTGAAGAGGAACTAAAAAGCCTCTTGATAAAAATGAAAGTGGAGAGTGAAAAAGTTGGCTTAAAGCTCAACATTCAGAAAACGAAGATCATGGCATCTTGTCCCATCACTTCATGGGAAATAGATGGGGAAACAGTGGAAACAGTGTCAGAGTTTATTTTTTTGGGCTCCAAAATCACTGCAGATGGTGACTGCAGCCATGAAATTAAAAGATGCTTACTCCTTGGAAGAAAAGTTATGACCAACCAGATAGCATATTGAAAAGCAAAGACATTACTTTGCCAACTAAGGTCCGTCTGGTCAAGGCTATGGTTTTTCCTGTGGTCATGTATGGATATGAGAGTTGGACTGTAAAGAAAGCTGAGTGGCAAAGAATTGATGCTTTTGAACTGTGGTGTTGGAGAAGACTCTTGAGAGTCCCTTGGACTGCAAGGAGATCCAACCAGTCCATTCTGAAGATCAGCCCTGGGATTTCTTTGGAAGGAATGATGCTAAAGCTGAAACTCCAGTACTTTGTCCACCTCATGCGAAGAGTTGACTCATTGGAAAAGACTCTGATGCTGGGAGGGATTGGAGGCAGGAGAAGAAGGGGACAACAGAGGATGAGATGGCTGGATGGCATCACTGACTCGATGGCCATGAGTATGAGTAAACTCCGGGAGTTGGTGATGGACAGGGAGGCCTGGTGTGCTGCGATTCATGGGGTCACAAAGAGTTGGACACGACTGAGTGACTGAACTGGACCGAACTGAAGCATTGTTTTTAACAAAGAAAGTAATGCAAGTGGGAAAATAATTTTGCTTGGATAATGTATAATCTATGAATTTCAGTGGCTTTCCATATTCCAATATATTTTTATGCAAAGCCAGTTCAAGGTTTATATTGAGAATGAAACATTTTAAGAATAGTGTTACATATATATTTCATATATTATTTTTAGGGAATCAGTTTTTCCTGAACATAGTCTTTAGTATATTATATACTTTCAGTTTTCATTTATATTTTTCAAAATAGCAAGACAGACAGGTGTTTTTTTTTATTAAGGAAATATCAGCAAATTAAAGTTTACTAGAGAACACCCCAATTATCTATATATGAATAAAAGGAAACAGTATTGAAAATAAGAGAAAATGTATGTTGAATATGAAACTGAATTTTGATTATATTTCTATTGTCAAGTGAAATTATATGTTCATAAATATCTAAAAAAATTAAAGTCATTAGTATCTGGAAAATTCACTACTTAATTTGATATATTTTTTAAGTTGATAGCTGAGTACTCATTCAATTCCTTCAAGTGTTAACTTATGCAAATCAAGCATAAATTAACAAATCACTTTTCCCGTAGAAACAAAAACTGAACAGTGAGATATCATTTCTGTTTTTCATTACCCAGGCTATCAGCTGGTATTCAAACAATAGCATATGCAATGAGAGACTTATTGTTGAAAGTGAGTGTCAAACAGAGAAAATAAACTATAAAGAAATGTGGTTAGAACATAGGAAAGAAGATAATTTCTGCAAAATAGTATATAAAAGATGTTAGGCCTATATGACCACCACAGAAATCTTACCAAACATGGCAGCCCACTCTAGTATTCTTGCCTGGAGAATCCCCAGGACGGGGGAGCCTGGTGGGCTGCCTTCTATGGGGTCACACAGAGTCGGCCACGACTGAAGTGACTTAGCAGCAGCAGCAGCAGCCTTGAAATCAGCCCAAGTTTTCCTAAAGCTCATTTGGCAAAGCAAAGGAACCTATAATGGGGAAAGAAAAACTTTTAAAAATAGAAAAAACATCAATAGGGAAATTATCAATCCAAATAAAAAGATTGTTATTCCAGGGAACTTGTACACAGGCCTAGAACTGGAAGGGATTTGGGTGGTTCCTTCTGGCAGGCAAAGGGTTTGTCCTTCACCAACAATGATAATTAAAAATCTCATAATTAAAACTCTTCAGGGAGTTTCTCCAGCAGTCCCCACTAGAGCTTAAAGGTCTTCCTTTTAGTTAAAACAAGTAACTTCTTAGAGAATATTTGAGGAAAAGTGTTTCCAAATAAACTATGAATTTTTCTCCATGACCTTCAATATGTACCAACGGAGTCTGCAAATGGCAAGTAGTCAATAAATGTTTGTTGAATGGCTAAGTGAATGAATTCATTTGCACCAATAATAAGCAAAGAGGTATCGATTTTGGAAGAGTAGGTTGGCTCAGACAGTAAAGAATCTGCCTGCAATTCAGGAGACCTGGAGTCAATCCCTGAATCAGAAAGATCCCCTAGAGAAAGAAATGGTACCCCGCACCAGTATTTTTGCAAGGAGAACCCCATGGACAGAGAAGCCTGGCAAATTACAGCCCATGGAATCGCAAAGAGTCAGACATGACTGAAATGGCTTAGCATCGCACACACAGTTATATTAAAAGACACAAGTTTACTAAATAAAGAAAGAGTTCAAACAGATGCCATTATAACTCTAGGCTAGGAAATTCTTAACGGACAAAAATTAGAACTTTTGTTTTAGAAACATTCAGTTCAGTTCAGTTGCTCAGCCGTGACCAACTCCTTGCAACTCCAGCACACCAGGCCTCCCTGTCCATCACCAACTCCTGGAGTCCACCCAAACCCAAGTCCATTGAGTCGGTGATGCCATCCAGCCATCTCATCCTCTGTTGTCCTCTTCTCCTCCTGCCTCCAATCCCTCCCAGCATCAGGGTCTTTTCCAGTGAGTCAACTCTTTGCATGAGGTGGCCAAAGTATTGGATTTTCAGCTTCAACATCAGTCCTTCCAATGAACACCCAGGACTGATCTCCTTTAGGATGGACTGGTTGGACCTCCTTGCAGTCCAAGGGACTCTCAAGAGTCTTCTCCAACACCACAGTTCAAAAGCATCAATTTTTCAGCGCTCAGCTTTCCTCACAGTCCAACTCTCACATCCATACATGACCACAGGAAAAACCATCACCTTGACTAGATGGACCTTTGTTGGCAAAGCAATGTCTCTGCTTTTCAATATGCTATCTAGGTTGGTCATAACTTTCCTCCCAAGGAATAAGCGTCTTTTGATTTCATGGCTGAAATCAGTCACCATCTGCAGTGATTTTGGATCCCAAAAAAATGAAGTCTGACACTGTTTCCACTGTTTCTCCATCTATTTGCCATGAAGTGATGGGACCAGATGCCATGATCTTAGTTTTCTGAATGTTGAACTTTAAGCCAACTTTTTCACTCTCCTCTTTCATTTTCATCAAGAGGCTTTTTAGTTCCTCTTCACTTTCGGCCATAAGGGTGGTGTCATCTGCATATCTGAGGTTATTGATATTTCTCCCAGCAATCTTGATTCCAGCTTGTGCTTCTTCTAGAAATGTTAGCAATAGTTAAATTATATTCATTTTTTCTGATTTATATGTGAATATATAATAATCTCATTNGTGTTTTCACTGTATTATCATTGAGTCAAAATATGTTATAAAAATATTTTCCTTTCTACTCTTATATAAAACTATAATCATTCCAAAATATACACCCTGTGTTTAAAACTGTGTGTCTCTCTACATGTAGGCATTGAAAGAAATTTCTAAATGAAGTCATTTATGCTAAGAAAATTTCTGTAAACATCTGATTCACTGTGAATCAGATCTAAGACAGGGATAGGTAATGCAAAGTCAGTGTCAAGGTCAGAGGTTCCCAACCTTCCTCAATGCATGGCTCATGGCAGCCTCAGAGTCCCCATTTTCTTTTTCATGGTGTCCTGAAGCCAAAGGTCATCTAACAGTTACCTTTTTTAAGCCCATCCTTCTTAAGTCGCTTTAGTTGTATCTGACTCTTTGCAACTCTATGGACTGTAGCCCTCCAGGCTCCTCTGTCCATGGGATTCTCCAGGCAAGAGTACTGGAATTGGTTGCCAATTCCTCCACCAAGGGATCTTCCCGATCCAGGAATCAAACCTACATCTCTTATATCCCCTGCTCTGGTAGGTGGATTCTTTACCACTAGCTCAGTGTGGGAAGCCCAACCTATAAAATAGCCATGTCTTAAAACAATCCACAGCAAGAGCTAGAGGAATCAAGTTCCCTGACTTCAGACTATACTAGAGAGCTACAGTCATCAAGATAGTGTGGAACCAGCACACAAACAGAAAAACAGATATATAGATCAATGGAACAGGACAGGATGACAGGTATGAACCCCAGGCAACCTATGGCCACCTAATCTATGACAAAGGAGACAAAAGTGTATAATGGAGAAAAGACCGCCTCTTCAATAAATGGTGCTGGCAAAACTGGACAGCCTCATTTTAAAGAACAAAATTACAACATTGTCTAACACCAATCACAAAAATAAACTCAAAATGGATTAAAGACCTAAATGTAAGGCCAGACACTATAAAACTCTTAGAGGAAGACATAGGTAGGACACTCTGACATAAACCACTGAAATATCTTTTTTGATCCACCTCCCACAGTAATGGGAAATAAAAACAAACACAAACAAATGGGACCTAGCAAAGGAAACCATAAACAAAAAGACAACCCACAGAATGGGAGAAAGTATTTGTAAATGAAACAACCGACAAGGGATTAATCTCCAAAGTATTCAAGCAGCTCATATATCTCAATATCAAAGAAGCAAAAAAAAAAAAAAAAAAAAAATGGACAGAAAATTTAGATCTAAATAAACTTTTCTCCAAAGAAGATATACAGATGGCAAAAAGGGACACGGAAGATGTTCAACAGCACAAGTTCTCATTTTTTAAAATATACATAAAATGAAAAAAATACTTTTATTTAATTTTTAAATAAGTACAATTACTTCCTAACAGAATGCCCAAGCCTGTCTTGAATTTTTCAAACAACTTCTTAAGCCTTGGGATCAAACCTTCAATCACACCACCTCCATTTCCCACTCCACTTAATTTTCATGGGGTGGTTGTTTTTATAACCATAACTGCAGAAAATCTAGCTTCACAAAGATATGACATAGTCTGAAGGAATGTAGCACAAATAAGCCAGCAGTTCACACAGTGTCTGACCAATGTCACTGGATTCCCCTCAAAAATGTAAAATACCCTGAAGCGCTGCTATGAATTCACTGTGCTGACAATGTAGAACCCCTGGTCCAGGTGAATGAGTTATTCAGGGTTAAGGGACAAGATGAAACACAAAAGCAAATAATTAGTAATCCCTTAAGAGCAGAGGTGCAAAATAAGACAACAGTAACAAGAATTATGTGTAAAGTTGAATCATTTTTATAACCTGTTAGATTAAGCAAGACCTTAATATGTTAAGGCTGTCTACCTTTCTTTTATTATCAGCTCAAGAAATCTTAGACAAAGAGAACAGATGAAAATCAATCAGTGGTGAGAAAGGAATTGGGGCCAATATATGGAGAATCACTCAGTCATTCAAAAATATTCAATTTCCCCTGCAAGCCCAGCAGACGTTAGCTGCCACAGCAAGAAAAAATAATAATAATAATTCAACTGTAAATGTCCTCCAGCTCTTACCTCTTTCTACACGTCCCTTGGACAGTGACTGTGTATTGCCACCACAACAAAACCGTGCCTGGGGTTTCGTAGGTGCTTCACAAATGATGCTATGATGAAAACTGGTAGCTCAGACAGTAAAGAATCTGCCTGTAATGTGGGAGGCCCAGGTTTGATTTCCTGGGACAGGAAGATCCCCTGGAGAAGGGAATGGCACCCCACTCCAGTACTCTTGCCTGGAAAATCCCATGGACAGAGGAGCCTGGTAGGCTGCAGTCCATGGGGTGGCTAAGAGTCGGACACAACTGAGCGACTTCACTTTCACTTTTCACTTTCATGCATTGAAGAAGGAAATGGCAACCCACTCCAGTGTTCTTGCCTGGAGAACCCCAGGGACAGGGGAGCCTGGTGGGCTGCTGTCTATGTGGTTGCACAGGGTCAGACACGACTGAAGTGACTTAGCAGCAGCAGCAGCCAGTTCTAAGAGTTTTCACCAAGAAACAAAACTGCTTTTAAAACCTTTTTCAGTTATAATAACAGTAGTTACTGGTCAGGAAATTACTAACAGATGAGCGGCAACAGAAATACATTAACAAGCAGAGTTTAAAGACAAGAACATTTTATAGAGTTCTTTCCTTTGTTACACTCTTGGAACCAATCAATACGCCATGCAAAGCGAGACAAATGGACTAACAGCGGTGATTACTGTGCACACTGTTCTGACTCATATTTTATTAATCCATAGATTTATTAGTTTGATTTGAAATACCATCCACCCTCCATCAGGAAATGGTTTAATTATGAGGTCAGAGTTCAGGAAATACCTCCAAGTTCTTAAGTTTTCTTTCCAATACAATACTGCCCTCCTGTGGAAACAGACACAAGCCCCTAGCCTTGGATCCTGAATCTCTTTTCAGTTGTTGAAGACGTATGTATATTCAGATATTTCAGGGAAGTAAAAGAGTTTTAGAAAGCTAGGAGAGGGAAAAAAAAAAAAAACACCAGATAGTAAGACATCATTAAGACTAAGTCCTGAAATAGGACTTAGTAAAGAATGTCACATGTGTTTGTAAAAACTGTGTGGTCACCAGGGTCCTGAAACACAGCCAGGATACGACTCTGTTGGTAAGTCTCTGTAACCTATCATCAGCACAAAAAGGCTTCTTAGTATGCTTCTAAGGCTTAACTGCATGAGGTGGTTTGAAATATGATGCTAATCCTAGAATATCAATTTCAAAGAGAGTGGAGTAGAAAACCCATCCCAGTAGCCTTCCAAAAGAGCAATATTTGGAATTTGAAATATATGCAACTGCAGGCCAATAGTCAAGTACGTACATCATGTGCTGTTTATGTGGATGAGAAATCATAATGAAAATAGAGTGAGATCAGTACATCATAGACATATCTGTTTTGGTTCTCAGTGTGTGATATATGAATGTATTACCATAAGCCATAAGAGGCCATGAATACATCCATCACCTAAGCCGCTGAGAGAGCACCCACAAAGTGCTGCTCAGGCTATAAAATAAAATAAAGCTATTCATTTCTGTGCCTCAGCCAATGAGCCAAAACCCTGAAAATGAATTGTCATTGTAAACCCTAACCACTCCTCTAATATTTACTAAAATATGTGAGGATGGCAAGTCTAACAATACGAACTCTTGATTTGTCTCTACACAGCAATTGGTGTCAGCTGATACCCTTTGTGAGGGTGTTTTTTTGGTTTGTTTGTTTGTTTTCCTGTGTTATAAATTCTGACATGAGGAATTTAACTCCAGGGAGAGAAAAACGGTCAGAGTCCAGTACTGCTATTTATGATGTGTTTACACCTGAGTCATTTCAGCACCATTTGTCACGTAAGAGGAAGAAGTGGGTCTGCTGCTCCCTGCAAGCCTAACCTAGTGCTGTTCCTCTGAAGGTCTTAGGAGACCCTGGCATCTTCCTCACTGCCATGACCCTGCCTCCTCCGTGGCCATATCTCAGAAGTACACTGAAGTTTGTGGCTGTTTCACTAACACTTTGATAAGTATTTGGTATGACATTAAAAAAAAAAATCTACAAATGATCATTTTGCCTTTTGCCCTGCATAACTATAATCACTTCCTATAGGAATACAGGCTAGCCTCTTGTCAATTTGCTACTTGTTATGTTCAAATGAAGCAGCAAACAGTTATGAGATAAAGGATTTTGAGTGAAGAGATTCTAAATCACCAATATGAAGAGGCTAAAAACACAGCAGCAGCATTTGAAACAGAGGAAAATACAGGTGGCTATTCAGGTATCTGTGGTTAAAGAACATTTTAAGAAGGTAAGCTTAGAGTGTACTCAGGTGTAGGTTTCTATCAGTTTTATGAAATAAATATAAGTTTATAGTTATAAAACTTAATCTTTATTTCTGGACTTAAAATTCAACAACAGTGAAGCAGCTGCTGTCAGAGTCACCTGTTTCAGACTTTCTATCAGGGACTTGTAACATCACCATGCTGAGTCCTCAGACAACCCCACAAGTCAACAACCACAATTGTCCCCATGTTCCAGGTGAGGAAAATAAGAGTTAGCAAAGTGGCACCCCACTCCAGTACTCTTGCCTGCAATCGCATGGATGGAGGAGCCTGGTGGGCTGCAGTCCATGGGGTCACTAAGAGTCAGACATGACTGAGCGACTTCACTTTCACTTTTCACCTTCATGCATTGGAGAAGAAAATGGCAACCCACTCCAGTGTTCTTGCCTGGAGAATCCCAGGGATGGGGGAGCCTGGTGGGCTGCTGTCTATGGGGTTGCACAGAGTCGAACACGACTGAAGTGACTTAGCAGTAGCAAGTTTGTTTTGAGAACAATAAACTTCTGTTATAAGGGAGGGGCCATTGTAACCATCACTGGGACTGTCCTCCTGTGTGGCTTATGTGAGTGAATTCATGGTTCCCTTAACAAGAGGCAACCATGATAAAAGAATATAAGCTGACATTCAAAATACCTGTGAAAATAAGTCTAGCAATATCTGCAGAAAAGTGTACTCAGACAGGGGAAACAAAAGCAAAACCAAACAAATTAGGTCTAATTAAACTTATAAGTGTTAGGACCTGACCTGAGCCATGACAGGCTCAACAGGCCACACTAGGCCTAAAGCCTCAGGTTCTTGTTAGCATGAGTCATAATTCTAGGAAGCCCCACCAAGGTCCCCGATGACCCAAGGTTGAGTCAATCAAGGTTAAGTCAATCACCATGATGACCCAAGGTTGAGTCAATCAAGGTTATATCAATCACCATGATGACCCAAGGCTGAGTCGATCATCACACACTATTGCTCAGACAAAAGACCACCTGTATATAAGCAGCTGTAATTCAGAGCTTGGGGCTCTTGTCAAGACTCCACTGTGCTGAATGAGACGGGAGCCCTAGCTCGGGCTAGTAATAAAACCCCTTTATGTTTTTGCATTGTTGTGGAGACTCAGACTCTGGGCATAACATAAGCTTTTGCACAGCAAAGGAAACTATAACCAAAACCAAAAGACAGTAGACTGAATTGGAGAAGATATTTGCAAATGATGTGACTGTCAAAGGGTTAATATCTAAAATATATTAAAAGCTCATACAACTCAACATCAAAAAACAAAAACCTGATTTAAAAATGGGCAGAAGAAATGAGTAGACATTTTTCCAAAGAAGACACACAGATGACCAACAGGCACACCAGAAGATGTTCAAATCACAAATTATTAGAGAAACGTATATCAAAACCACAATGAGGTATCACCTCACACCTATCAGAATGGCTACTGTCAAGTAGACAAAAAATAAATGTTCGCAAAAATATGGAGAAAAGGGAACCCTAGTCCACTGTTCCTGGGAATGTAAATTAATGCAATCACTTCAGTTCAGTTCAGTCGCTCAGTGGTGTCCAGCTCTTTGCAACCCCATGAATCGCAGCACGCCAGGCCTCCCTGTCCATCACCAACTCCCAGAGTTCACTCAGACTCACGTCCATCGTGTCCGTGATGCCATCCAGCCATCTCATCCTCGGTCGTCCCCTTCTCCTCCTGCCCCCAATCCCTCCCAGCATCAGAGTCTTTTCCAATGAATCAACTCTTCACATGAGGTGGCCAAAGTACTGGAGTTTCAGCTTTAGTATCATTCCTTCCAAAGAAATCCCAGGATTGATCTCCTTCAGAATGGACTGGTTGGACCTCCTTGCAGTCCAAGGGACTCTCAAGAGTCTTCTCCAACACCACAGTTCAAACGCATTAATTCTTCGGTGCTCAGCCTTCTTCACAGTCCAGCTGTCACATCCATACATGACCACAGGAAAAACCATAGCCTTGACTAGACGGACCTTAGTCGGCAAGGTAATGTCTCTGCTTTTGAATATACTATCTAGGTTGGTCATAACTTTTCTTCCAATGAGTAAGTATCTTTTAATTTCATGGCTGCAGTCACCATCTGCAGTGATTTTGGAGCCCCAAAAAATAAAGTCTGACACTGTTTCTACTGTTTCCCCATCTATTTCCCATGAAGTGATGGGACCGGATGCCATGATCTTTGTTTTCTGAAGGTTGAGCTTTAAGCCAACTTTTTCGCTCTCCTCTTTCACCTTCATCAAGAGGCTTTTTAGCTCCTCTTCACTTTCTGCCATAAGGGTGGTGTCATCTGCATATCTGAGGTTATTGATATTTCTCCCAGCAATCTTGATTCCAGCTTGTGTTTCTTGAAAACTGTATGGAGTTCCCTGACAAAAACTAAAAATGGACCTACCGTATAACACAGCTATTGCACTCCTGGGTTTAGACCTGGAGAAAATAGAAACACTCATTTGAAAAGGTACATGCACCCCAGTGTTCAGAGCAGTGGGACAGGAAAGACAGGGCCAGGTCCAAGGACAATCACCCACGCCTAGGCACTAGGCAGAAGGCAACGCCACCTCCTTGTTTTGCACTTAGGCAGCACGAAGGAATGGCATCGAAAACAGAAACTCTGCAGCCTCTCAGCAAGCAATTCTGGCCTCAAAAACCATGGAGTGTGCACAACAAAATGACCCTGTACACCTTCCACATGTGGTGCTTGACTAGTAGGGGAAATTTAAGGGAAAAACAGCATTTATGTTTAGAGTGTATGAATGGTGACTTCAGGAGATAAATGTGCTGCTACAACCTGGTGCAATCCAGACCACACCTCAACCTTCTCCTCAATGAATATTTCACTCCTAATCAAAAATCCACTCATTCTGAGGGCTAAAAATAAGGTGAAGTGAAGTCGCTCAGTCGTATCCGACTGTTTGCAACCCCATGGACTGTAGCCTATCAGGCTCCTCCGTCCATGGGATTCTCCAGGCAAGAGGGCTGGAGTGGATTGCCATTTCCTTCTCCAGGGGATCTTCCCGACCTAGGAATCGAACCTGGGTCTCCCGCACTGCAGGCAGATGCTTTACCGTCTGAGCCACCCTAAAAACCCTAAAAATAAGGTAAAAGGGGTATCAAAAAACTGCATGTTGCCCCTCACCCACAAAGATCCCCACACTCATCTCTGAGTGTGTTCTTTTGGTTCTGTCATAAATAAACTGCTTCTTTGTTCTCTTTGCTCCTCAGAGAGAGAGGGAGAGAGAAAGAGAGAGAGAGAGAGAGAGTGTGTGTGTGTGTGTTTTGTACTGGCAGGCAGGTTCTTTACCACTAGCACCACTTCTTCTGTGTTCCCCACTCAAATTCTTTCTGGACCATATGAACAAGACCCTGGACGTTTGATAAAGATTGTCCAGTATCAGCAGCATCATTTACAACTGCCAAGACATGAAAGCAACCCAAGTGTCCATTGTGGATAAAGAAGATATGATAGATATACATAAGGGCCATAGATATACTACACGGCCATATACAAGAATGAAATCCTACTGTTTGAAGCAACATGGTGGATCTAGCCAGTATTATGCTGAGTGAAGTAAGTCACAGATAAAGACAAGTACTTAATGTGCATGGGTGGAGGGCACTGTTTGGGCTGCACTCCAGGCATCACACATCTGGAGTGACGGAGACAGGATGAGACGGATAACCTGCACACCACTCAGATGCACCTGTCTACTACCTCCACTCCAACCAGCTCCTCAGAGTCAGGGCAGGAGAGAATATACAATGACAGCCACCACAGGACAATTGCTTGGGGTCGTGCAATGTAATTTAGAGGAGGACTCTCCGAATTCATGGCAAAAAAACTGAGGCAGTGAGGTTTCTTAGGGACAGATGGGTTTAAAGCCAAAAAATATGAATACTGGTTCTTTTACTGTGACCTGTTGCAGTTACACTATTGCTGAAAACAAATCTCTCCAACAGGTTCGGTCTTCCAGTAATTCTCCAAAATGGCAACCAAAAGGAGACAAAAGAGGCACACATGGTACATTCTCTGGGCCTTTTGGAAAACAAAGTTGTCCCTGGGCCCCATGGATCTACCAGAAAGGTGACATTACACACGGTGAGAGAAGGGGTACTCCTCAAAGAGGCATGGCCCACACCGTTACCATAGCAAAACCACAAGATGGTGCCCACAAACTAACAAATTAAGGGCAAGACTCTTACCAAGAAAATCAATGCACATATTGAAAACATTACACGCTCTGAGAACTGAGATAACTTCCTGCAATGTGAAGGAAACTGACCAGAAAAAAGAAGGAAGCCAAAGACAAAGATACAAACCTGGGTTCAAGTAAGGAGTCAACTTGCTCCACCCAGAGATGAACACTTTGCCAGAAGCACTGGAGAACAACTTGGGCCGCCAGGACCTATGCTCTATGAACTCAGAACAAAATAGGTTTAGAAATATAAAAGAATTATTGGTTATAAAAAATCACCCCCAAATGTATTGGCATGCAACAATAATCATTTTATTATTATCTTAAGTCTTTATAAGTCAAGAACTTGGGGATGACTAGACTGGGTGGTTCTGGCTTTGGGTCTAATACACAGGCACAATCAGACTGCAGGTAGGCAGAATGAGTGGAGCAGGGGCAGCTGGAGACTAGCCAGGTACCCCGCTCTTCTCCTGTTCTCAGGCCATCTCCACGTGGCCCCAGCATGTGGACATTTCCTCACAGCAGACCATACTCAGGGCAGAAGGATTGCTTCCCTAGCAGGTGAAGCCTGCACAGGTGACTATTCCAGGAAGAAAGATGCAAAGCTGCTTCACCTCTTATGACAAAGCCCCAGAAGTTATTCAGCAGCAATGCTGCCACAGTCTCTTGGTGCGCACCAGTCACCAGCCCAACCATACTCAAGAGAAGGGGATTTAGACTGCCTCTTGGTGGAAAACGGGCAAGGCTCTTAAGAAGCCCCCGGAATGGGAACTATTGTTGCTGTCATCCTTGGAAAGTACGGCCTGCCACAGGGTGTTAATATCAAATCATGGTGGCCAAAGATATCTGGGTGATGAATAAATGAATAAACACATAAATAATTAAATACTGTGGAACACATTCCAATGAATTTTTAAATAACTCTCCTTCTCCCTATTACATACCCCTTTTATTCTGCCATGTTACTGGGTTGGTCAAAGGTTTTGGAAAAACTGCAATAAAGTTTTTGGCCAGTCCTATAAAGTGCAGGACATAGCTGGTAACAGAGTTTCCTGATTCATTATTTCATCCAACATCTATGGCTTCCCTTCTTCCTCTAATATTCCAAGTCTGGGAGTCCCTACAACACTAGACTTTGTGCCTATTCTCTCCTCTCCCTACTCTATACTGTCTTCTTGGAAATTTCATCTGCGTTTTCTCTCCTGACTTTAAACACCATTTGGGGCTTCTTAGAGCTCAGATGGTGGAGAATCTGCCTGCAATGCAGGAGACCCAGGTTCAATCCCTAGGTCAGGAAGATACTCTGGAGAAGGGAATGGCAACCTACTCCAGGATTCTTGCCTAGAGAATCCCGTGGACAGAGGAACCTGGTGGGCTACAGTCCATGAGATCACAAAGTGTAAGACACAACTGTTCTGCTGCTGCTAAGTCACTTCAGTCGTGTCCGACTCTGTGTGACCCCATAGACGGCAGCCCACCAGGCTCCCCCGTCCTGGGGATTCTCCAGGCAAGAACACTGGAGTGGGTTGCCATTTCCTTCTCCAATGCATGAAAGTGAAAAGTGAAAGTGAAGTCACTCAGTCCTGTCTGACTGTTCGCGACCCCATGGACTGCAGCCCACCAGGCTCCCCCATCCATGGGATTTTCCCAACTAACACTAAATACCATTTTATATGAAAGTGTGAAAGTGAAGCCTCTCAGTTGTGCCCAACTCTTTGTGACCACATGGACTGTGGCTACCAGGCTCCTCCATCCATGGGATTTTCCAGGCAAGAGTACCGGAGTGGGTTGCCATTTCCTTCTCCAGGGGATCTTCCCAACCCAGGGATCGAACCCAGGTCTCCTGTATTGCAGGCAGACGCTTTACCCTCTCAGCCACCAGGGAAGCCCAAACCATTTTATATAGCTGATACCAAGATCTATATTACTAGCTCCAACCTTTCCCCTAAACCCAAGATATATATTTCAAATTTGATATTAAATATTTTAACCAAATTTTCAAGTAATTTTTAACATTCACTACAACTTTCCAATGAGGTCCTTCATCTGACTTTCCTTGCTTATTGAGTTAACTATTACTGTAATAATTTAGAAACATATACACTAAAATGTTATATAAAACATTTACTTTGAGTAGACATCTACAGTATATTTCTGTGACTGCTACAATGAATTATTACCTCTTCCCAATACCTGAATAGTTGCACTTTGCTTTCCAATGACTTGCCACTATGAGGTGTTCACTACCAACACATTCTACATACAGCAATCAGTTTAGAACATTCAAAAGAACTATATTCATTGGGGAACATGACTCCACAAAATGCTTCAATGGCCTACCTTCTAGCCAGTGCAAATTCTTTAGCATAATTATTGCTCTACAGTTCCATCTTTATCTTTTACATTTCCACCTTTATCTTTTACTTAATATAGATGCTTCATATCATCTATATGCAGCATGAACAATAAGTAAGTTCCCTGGACTTATTCCAAGTTCTCAAATCAATAAACCTTTTCTTAAACATGTAAAGCATTTGACAATAATTGACAACAACAATAACTTATTACTGTAATCGGAGTGTTAAAACAGTAGGGTATTTTAATATTCCACATGCATCAGTGGACAAATGACCCAGACAGAAAATCAATAAGACAACAGTGATTGTAAATGACACAATACACCAGTTCAACTTAGATCTCTATAGATCTCTGTAGGTTACATCCAAAAACTACAGAGTACACAGCCTTCAAGTGCACATGTAACATTGTCCAGGATCAATTACATGCTAGGCCATTAAATAAGTCTTAAATATAAGAGGACAGAAATCATATCAAACATTTTCCTGACCACAATGATATGAACTTAGAAATCAATAATGGTAAGAAAAATGGGAAATCACAAACTTGTGGAGACTAAACAATATGCTACTAAAAAACCAGCAGGTCAATGAAAAAAATCAGAAACTATCTAAAGACAAATAAAAGCAGAAATAGTACATTTCAAAATGTATACGATATAGCAGTTCTAAAAGGGGAGTTCATAGTGACATAGGTCTTCCTCAATAAACAAGAAAAATTTCAAATAAACAACCTAACCTACCACCTAAAGGAATTATAAAAAGAACAAACAAAAGCCAAAATCACAAGACGAAAGGATGGGGAACACATGTATACCCATGGCAGATCCATGTCAATGTATGGCAAAACCACTACAATATTGTAATGTAATTAGCCTCCAATTAAAATAAATAAATTTATATTTTTTTAAAAAAGGAAATAATAAAGACTAGGAGAAGGCAATGGCAACCCACTCCAGTATTCTTGCCTGGAAAATCCCATGGACGGAGGAGCCTGGCAGGCCACAGTCCATGGGATGCCTAGGAGTTGGACACGACTGAGCAACTTCTCTTTCACTTTTCAGTTTCATGCATTGGAGAAAGAAATGGCAATCCACTCCAGTGTTCTTGCCTGGAGAATCCCAGGGACAGGGGAGCCTGGTGGGCTGCCGTCTATGGAGTCACACAGAGTCAGACAGGACTGAAGCAACTTAGCAGCAGCAGCAGAGAGAAAATAAAGTTTAAAGGCAATGAAACAGAGAGACAGTTTTTTAAAGAGAAACAAAATTAATAAACCTGTAGCAGATTCACCAAGAAAGAGGTCTCAGCAAAATAAGAAATGAAAGAAATTACTACCAATACCACGGAGATACATAAAATCGTAACAGAATACTGCTACTGCTAAGTCACTTCAGTCGTGTCCGACTCTGTGCAACCCCATAGACAGCAGCCCACCAGGCTCCCCAGTCCCTGGGATTCTCCAGGCAAGAACACTGGAGTGGATTGCCATTTCCTTCTCCAATGCATGAAAGGGAAAAGTGAAAGTGAAGTCACTCAATCGTGTCTGACCCTCAGCGACCCCATGGACTGCAGCCTTCCAGGCTCCTCCGTCCATGGGATTTTCCAGGCAAGAGTGCTGGAGTGGGGTGCCATTGCCTTTTCCAAACAGAATACTATGAGTAGTTATATGCCAAAAAATTAGACAACCTAGAAGAAATGGACAGTTCTAGAAACATAAAACCTGCCAAGATGGAATCAAGAAAGAAACAGACAATTTGAACAGGCTGATCACTAGTAGTGACAATGAATTTATAATTTTTAAAAATCCCTACCAAACAGAAGTTCAATCCAGATGGCTTAAGAAGAGATTTCTACCAAATATATAAGGTAGAGATAATATTTATCATTCAGAAACCATTCCAAAAACATTGAAGAGGATGGAATACTCACAAATTCATTTTAAATGTCCACAGTTACCCTGATTCCAAAACTAAAGACACTAAAAAAGGACAAAATTACATGCTGATATCTCTGATGAATATAGATGCAAAAACCCTCATATATTAGCAAATTGAATCCAACAATATATAAAAAGGACCATACACCATGGTCAAGTTGGCTTTATTCCAAGGACACAAGGGTGATTCAGTAGTCACAAAAATCAATGTGATACACCACATTGAAAAAAGGATGCATAAAAATCACATGATCAGAGGGGGGAGAAGATGGCGGAGGAATAGGACCAGGAGATTACTTTCTCCCTCACAAATTCCTCAAAAAAAACATTTCAATGCCGAGCAAACTCCACAAAACAACTT
>SJYQ01003756.1:0-30322 GCA_006410935.1 Redunca redunca
GCTGGATGGCATCACCGACTCGATGGATGTAAGTCTGAGTGAACTCCAGAGTTGGTGATGGACAGGGAGGCCTGGTGTGCTGCGATTCATGGGGTCGCAAAGAGTTGGACATGACTGAGCATCTGAACTGAACTGAAGCTACGAAAATGTGGCACAGAGACATGAAGTGAGCCGATGCTGCTGGAAAGATGGCACTGAGAGACCAGCTCCATGTGGAGGTGTCACAGACCCTTCAGTTAGTGAAACAAAACAAAACAAAACAAACCTGTTTGTGAAGTGCAGTAAGATATGCCTGTATTTTGTTTTATCGCCTCTAAATTTTGAATCATAGTTTGAAAGTCTTTTTCAGCATTGAGGTTAAAGAAGAATCCACTCATTTCCCCCTGAATACTTCTATGGTTTCATGTATTATATTAAGGTTCATGACCTATTTGGAGTTTATTCTGTGTCCCTAGTGAGGAAATGACAACCCACTCCAGTGTTCTTGCCTGGAGAATCCCAGGGACGGGGGAGCCTGGTGGGCTGCTGTCTATGGGGTCGCACAGAGTCGGACACGACTGAAGCGACTTAGCAGCAGCAGCAGCAGTGAGGTATGGATCTAATTTTATCTTTTGCTAAAGGGCTACCCTTTTCCTAAAATGATGATCTTTACACCAGTGATTCCAGATCCACTCTGGTACTAAATTTCCTTATGCCTTTGGGTCTGTTTTTATTCTTTTCCTTTGGTCTCTTTGTCTAATCATGTGCCACAATGTTTCAATCATAGAAACTTTACAATATAGTATCTTTTAGGTAGGGCTAGATCCCCCTCACCTTCTTTCAGTGTTTTCCTGGTTATCCTTGCATGTTTGTTTTCCATATGAACTTTAGTATCAACCTGTCTAACTCCATAAAAAAGCTGGCTGGTATTTTATTGAGATTGTAAATGTATCAGTTAGTGTTGAAGAGAGCTGACATCTTTATACTGTTGAGTCATTCTATTCAAGAACAGGGGAAACTCTGCATTTGTTCAAGTCAACTTTTGTGTGTCTCAGGAGAGTGCCATTAATGTTTTAATCCAAAGAAGAGATGGATAACAAAAGGTTTGGAGCCCAAGGAGTCTCAGGGCACCATCATCAAACATGGCAGGATGGTGGTTGCCTCCCCATTATTATCTGTTTGGCTAATTTTTACTGAGCACTTACCTACCAGATGGTAGACTCTGCGATGGGTCCTGTGGATACAAAAGCAAAACACCTGGTCCCTGCCCAGGAAGTGCTCACAGTCTAGTGAAGGAGACAGATTATTAAACTGACAGGAGCAATTAGTCTTTCCTTCCCAAGGATAGCCCAGTCTTTTCACTGAGGGGGAGATCTAGAGTCAGTGTCTGTGAGCCATCAAAGAGGATGCTGACATCGGTTGTATGAAACCTAGCTGGAAATTTGTTTCTCGGGGTTATGTATGCATTCAATCACTTTTGCCTGGAACTGTGTCTTGCTGCTAAGTCACTTCAGTCATGTCCAACTCTGTGTGACTCCATAGACGGCAGCCCACCAGGCTCCTCCATCCATGGGATTCTCCAGGCAAGAACACTGGAGTGGGGTGCCATTGCCTTCTCCAGAACTGTCTTAGATGACAACTTAAAAGTCTGTTTGTAAAGTGTTGGAGCCCTTCGTTTTCATGCCTGGGTATCAAGTGAAATGTAATGAGTTGACTCCAGCAGCAGTTAGGGCACAACAGGCTTCTCTTCTCAAATCATTTTACTTTCCCTTAGCCATTAATAATTTGTCTAAAAAGGAAGCAAATCCTCAAAGACTTTTATTGTTCTTCCCCAATTTTTCTACGAATTCTTGCAATTTAACATGTGCCTAACACTTCTTTTGGAGAAGGCAATGGCACCCCACTCCAGTACTTTTTCCTGGAAAATCCCATGGACAGAGGAGTCTGGTGGGCTGCAGTCCATGGGGTCGCTAGAGTCGGACATGACTGAAGCGACTTAGGAACAGCAGATGCAGCAGCAGCAGCCACACTTCTTTGGTGGGTAATGACAGTGTTGGACCTCATGTTTACATGTTTTAAACAAAAAATAGTTGCTGCCTAAATGGAGATAATGACTCCTTCATGCTTAATTCAATCTTATTTTGAGAGTTAGACAGTATCTTAAGTCAAGTGTGATCCTGTGGAAGTTAATTAACCCTTTCAGGATTATTGATGTTCCTAGTTGTTCAGTCTCTCAGTCGTATTCAACTCTGCGCCCCCGTGGACTGCAGCACTCCAGGCTTCCCTGTCCTTCACCATTTCCCAGAGCTTGCTCAAACTCATGTCCATTGTCAGTGATGCCATCCAACCATCTGTCCTCTGTCATCCCCTTCTCCTCCTGCCTTCAGTCTTTCGCAGCATCAGAGTCTTTTCTAATGAGTCTACTGTTCCCATCAGGTGGCCAAAGTATTGGAGTTTCAGCTCCAGCAGCTATCCTCCCAATGAATATTCTGGATTGATTTCCTTTAGGATTGACTGTTTTAATCTCCTTGTAGTCCAAGGTTCTCTCAAGAGTCTTCTCCAACACCAAAAAGAGACAACTGACCTTCTGAACTTCTCTGTGGCCAAATATCAAATTCCCCGTCTCACATTCATTAGGACAGAAGTTTAAGTTTCACAGTGGAGCTCTGATAATGATAGGACTCTGATGTGGATATATGCTGCTCACTGCAGATTCAAGGTGGTGATGCTGATACCAGGACAAGGGACAGGGTGGGAGAAGGGAAGGAATCCTAATCCTTTCCATTCCTTCTCATCTCAGCTTGAAAGTAAAAAGAACATTTTCAATGCAGCTTTTCAAAAAGTGAAGACTGTTTCTTTAGGGAGCCTTAGAGTCCAGAAGGGAAAGTGATGAAACATAGTCTTAGAAGCCTTTCAGAATGAGAATCAGGCAACTATTATTCAAACAAACTGAAAATAACTTTACGTGGAACTTGCTCAGGAATAACTCCTAGAGTTTAACCAATGGGTTTTTTTTTCCTTGTTAATTTCTTCCCTCCTCTTTTCTGCCCAGAACTGTAGTCAGTTGCATCCATTCATTCCCCTAAAGACAGCTCAGTTTTTTTTCACTGAGGAGGGGAACTAGAGTCAGCATCCCTATCCTCCACACTCACCCCCTCTCCAACCCCTTTCTCCACCTTCACTCATACTTTTCCTCTTTCATTTTCATTCTAAACTGGTGCTCCAGGAGGATTATATAGTCTCCAAGTCTTTGTGATTCATCACCATCCTCAATAATCTACAAAGCTACTTTTTTTTTTTTTTTTNCTACTTTTTTTTTTTTTTTTTTCTGATTCTCATACCCTTTTACCCAAGAAAATGTTATGTCCAAAAATCACCTAAAATTGCTGGTCAGGTCAGTTAATATCACCAGGTTTCTTTCAATCATTCTTCCATCAAACAAGAGTACTTATCTCAAAATAATAGCTAACATTTATAGAGTGACACAAGTTATAATCAGAAAAATGTCAGAAACATAGGAAAGGGAGGCCAGAATGCCCAGGGGTCATTAAAGATTGACAAGCTAAGAAGTGTGAAATATGGAATGGAGGATGAATTTTCCCACTTAGTTTCATTATAGTTATATAAGAGGGAAACACATTTGCTCTTTTGCTCTTTCCTGTAGCCTTTTTTCATCTGAGTGTTTGACACAGGGCCAGTAGGAGATGCTACAGTAACTTCCCAAGAGTAACTGCTTCCCTTCCACTCCTGTCAGTGTAGATATAACACCCCCCACTGTATGTGAAGTTTCTAAAAATAGGAGCTTCTCACCACTGTTTTTAATGTTCTTGGCTGACCTAGTGGTAATGTCTAAGTGTAACCCCAGGAAACCACATCCATCCATGCACTTCATAGATGAATTTCTGCTTCTTAACAGCTCCTCCATACCTAGCTGGTTTCTTCTCATTACGTATTAAGGTTTGGCAGAATAAGTTACGAAAAGGAGCATTTCCAGATTTACTTGCTATATCACTGCTCCTTTCCCTTCTGTAGTTTCAGTTTTATATTTTACAGCATGTAGAGGAAAGAAACGAATTATTTATAAACTAAGTAAATGAAATGTTTATGTTTTAGCTTGTGTCCTCCCCCTTAACCCCACTTCCCTGGAGATTCAGAATTTGTGTTTTATTATGTTTGGACTAAAAATAGAACTATGCAGTTGTTATAACTGTGTGGGACTTACTGGCTTGTGGTCTTCCTTGGATTTGACGGTTACTACACCTTGAGTCTTAGAGCAAGCTCACTCTAACTTAGTTATCGTAATTCAGGACCAGCCATGCTTCAAACTGACAGCCTTGCCCACAGACCCACACCAGTTCCTGCCCTGGGGTAGGTGGAGGGCAGAGAGCATTTGAAATGGACACCTTGTCACTAGGAAAAACCTACTTCAAAATTTTTTCCTGACCCACTTTCTCTCCTACTGGGTCTCCAGTTATATTTGACTATTTGATATCATCTCACAGTTACAGATGTTCTGTTGACTTCAAAACATTCTTTCCTTTTTATTTCAGCTTCAGTCATTTTTATTGACTTGTTCAAAGTGCACTCATCCCTTTCTCTGCAGTATCCAATCTGCTATTTGCCCATCTAATAAATGTCAACTTCTGATATCGCAGTTTGAAGTTTTAAAATTTCCATTTGGTTACTTCATGCTGTTCCTATTTTTCATAGAAAATTCTATTTCTTTACTCATAATATGCATTTTCTTATAAATTCCTCGATAATGTATAATAATTGTTTTAAAGTTCCTGTCTACTAATTTCAGCAGCTATCTCTGGGTCTGTTTCTATGTCATCTAAATTTTCTCTTGATTATCACATTCCTGCTTCTCCACATTTTTCATTGATAGTTGTATCTATATTTTTATTTTTATCATATATTGAGAAAAAGAGAGGGAAGGAAGCAGGGGACAGACAGAGAGAGACAGGGAGAGTTCCAAACATCGTGAATAACACACATTGGAGGCTTTATGATCTTGTTGGTATTTGAACTGGGAGGGGTTACTTCATTTCCAGACATATTAGATTCACCTTGACCTTGTAGTCCAATCACAGTGAAAATGCCCAGGACCCATGTGGTTGCCCTTTGGTCACCAGCCCCTTGCCCACTGTTTCTTTCTCAATTTGGGGAAGGCTGGGTGAATAGATTCCTGGAACTGAGACCCTCAATTAAGTCCCCCAGTCAGTCATCCAAAGAAAGGCTGACTCTTCCCCTTATCCCTGGGCAAGGTCTTTCCATCTCTGGCAGCTCACCTGAACCCTGAATTCAAGTAAAGAAGCTGCTGCCATTCTCTGCTGACCTATGATGGGTCCATCTCTTTCTGGAAAGTAGTTTATCCGGTCGTCTTGCTGCCAGCATTCTCCACTAGCCTCATAGAAAAGTATGGGTTTTATTTTGTCTGGGTCTTTTCTTGTAGTGTCTGTGAGAGCAAAAGTGTTTTACATCTTCCTGCATCCTCACTGAAAAAAGCAGAAGTCTGAACTGCTTCTTTGGTTCAACAATTCTATGCCCTGGCAAAAACCACAGGACATTGAGGAATGTTCATAAAGTCCCCAGAGAATCTCTGTGGCATCAATGGCTTTTTGTTACAAAGTAGAAAAAAGATGAATAATGAAATTTCCTGAGAAGATATGATTTGTAATTGTATTTTCCAAATGAGATGACAAACAGAGGATCATTAATGACTGCTTCACCACAGGATCAGACTCTATTGAGAAACCACACGGCCACAGTCACAGTATTTCAGAGCTGGTAGAACACCTTGGTGTTGTTCAGTCACCCAGTTGTGTCCAACTCTCTGCGACCCCATGGACTGCAGCATGCCAGGCCTCCCTGTCCCTCGCCATCTCCCAAAGTTTGCCCAAGTTCATGTCCACTGCTTTGGTGATGCCATCCTCTGATGCCCTTTTCTCCTTCTGCTCACATTCTTTAGAACATCTTAGGTGGTCTAAAGTCCAAATTCCTTATTTTATGGGCATTGATACTCATTTAGGTTCATTTGATAGATTGAATTTCTTTTTCCTTTTCTAGTGCCTGGGGAAATCCTATGAGTAAACATCAGCATCTTTTTATCAGACCTGTAATGAAGGCTGGTCTTTCCTTTTTTATTTCCTTATTTTTTATTTTATAATCAAAAATACCGGAAAGTGGTTATCTTTTCCTAAGTTCTGAATTTGAAATCTTAAAAAAAGAAGAAGCGTCAAACTTAGACCTCACAGCATAGGAGAAAATCACACCATCTCTGCATAAAGGAGAACAGGTGATGGTGAGTGGTGTGGTCATCTTTTGACAGAAAATAACACCTCAACTTAGTGTATCTGAGGCAGAGCAAGTCTGGAGGGTCATGGGCATTTTAGAATGCATAGGAATCCTTCTAGATCAGTAGGATATCATAGAAAAATACGTTAATGAAGAGTACACCTCAAACTCTTCAGTACTGACTCGTAGGCTCAGGGACTAAATATCGATGCTTTGGACATGTAGAAACTAATAGTAGAAATCGTGGCGGCTGCACTGTTCTTTTCACAGTCTAAAACTGGTATCCCTAATGATTTGTGTTGAGATGTGCTCCCCTGCTTGTTTAGTTTTCTATTTAAGCTGCGGCTTGTGACCTTACTTTCCCATGTAGTGTTTCTTAAAAGTTCTAGGAAAAGGTGCTTGAGAGTCACCTTCACACTTTAACAAGAGATCAATAGTTATTTCCTATGGGAACTTAAGAGTTCCAAAGAGCTTAAAAAATTGAACCAGAAATAGCCAAGGAAGGAAAGAAAAACGGTGACCCAGTGATAAATACGCTGTTAAGTAAGCTTACAATCCAAGAGAAAACAGGAAATTTGGGAGGCCTATACATCTTTAGGAAGGAAAAGAGGGAAGTTTGTGGTTGATACAAGAGCGTGGTCTGTGACTGGTTCCATCAGTTGGGATACAGAGAAGCATTTTGTTCTTTCAGAGATAATTGATTTGTTTAATATGGTCAGTGTCTTCTCTGGAATTCATGGCAATGCTATAAACTAAACATAAGTGAACATCTTTTCTCAGTCTTTCACAGGAAAAGGTGATTTCTATTATTGGAAGATTTTTTTTCCCACAAATAGAGATTAAACTCTGTTGGCTTTATGGTAGCTCCCAATAGATATGCTTTGGTAAGAAGATTCAGAAATAATTGTGTTTGTTACCTCCAGCCATCTCCAAAATTCTTAAGGACACTTTATGGTTTGCAAACAAAAGGTATTAAATGTAAAAATTTTGTCAGTAAATTATATTCTTTGTGCAGTTTATGTTTTGGTTCCTTTTGTTTGTTTTATTCATTTATTACTTTTTAATGTAAAGAATGTATTTCCTTAGCTTTTCTCTGGTACTGTTTCAGAGAACACTGACCATAATGCAGAAGTGGGAAAAAATAGAGAAGATTTATGAAAAATGGGAAGATTACAATGCTGAAGTTGGTGTTTTGGCAACTTGAGGTACAGAGGACGAAGGGGAAATAGCCCCCAGTTCCTCTTACCCCTGCCCACCAGTGCCCTCACTGACCAAACCCAGACAGAGACCATATGACACAGAGGCCTTTGAAATAAATCGACAAAGATCGCACCCCACCCTCACCTCCCTAAAACAGAGCAGAGTGAGGAACAGGCGAGGAATGACAGAAGGAAACCAGACCCAGGACCAGCTGAGCCCTATGGGGTCCTGTCGTGGAGGAGCAGGATGGCGCCTGTAGGAATAGCATGCAACGTGGCTTAGCCGGCAGCAGCCAAGAGCTCTTGCTATCCGTCACTTCACATCCAGTACTGAGGGGGATTTATTTTAAATGGGAAGATGGATTTATAAGCAACAGTTTTCCTTGTAGCTAGGCCAACAGGATTTAAAAAAAAAAAAAAAAGATAACTGAAGATTAGTGGCCATCATTGTTTTGTAATATTTAGACTCCCTTCAAATTGTAAACACCATCAGCAGCATAAATTGAGAAGGTGTGCATGAGTCTAAGTGGCTTCAGTCGTGTCCACCTCTTTGTGACCCCATCGACTGTAGCCTGCAAGGCTCCTCTGTCCATGGGATTCTCCAGGCAAGAATCCTGGAGTGGGTTGCCATGCCCTCCTCCAGGGACCTTCCTGACCCAGGGACTGAACTCACATCTCTTGCGGCTCCTGCATCGCATGCAGATTCTTTACTGCTGAGCCACTGAGGAAGCCCCAGATTGAGAATGCTGCCAGGTAAACTCCATAATTTATGGACTTAGACAAAAGCTTGGTTAATATTCCATGGCAATTCACAAAAAGTAAAATGTCCCTAATCATCCACTCACCCTAAATTACAGTGGTATCAGAGAAAACAAAGAATATATCAAAATATTATTTTAATTTATAATATTGTTTTCATCCAAACTGGGAACTAAGAAACCCTTCACTGGTGTAGTTTTTGTTGTTGTTGTATGTCTACTGCATTTTAAACATATTTATTTTTATCAAAGTATAGTTGCTATACAGTACTATTTGTTACAGCTGTACAATATAGTAATTCACAATTTTTAAAGATTATACCCCATTTATAATTATTATAAAATATTGGCTACATAATTCTCCATGTTGTACAATATATCCTTGTACAAGGATATATATGTGTGTATATGCATATGTGTGTGTATTTTTTATATATATATATATGCCACATCTTTTTTATTCGTTCATCTGCTGATGTCCATTAGATTGCTTCTGTATCTTGGCATTGTTAAGTAATGCTGCTATGAACACTGGGACACAAGTATCTTTTAGAATTAGTGTTTTCATTTTTTTTTTTCATATATATACCCAAGAGGGGAATGGCTTTGTCACATGGTAGTTCAATTTTCAGTTTTTCTGAGAAACTTCCATACTGTTTCCCACAGTAGCTACACCAGTTTACATTCCCATCAGTAGTGTGCAAGGATTCCCTTTTCTCCGCATCCTCGCCAGCATTTATTATTTTCATTCTTTTGGATGATAGAGATTCTGACAGGTGTGAGGTGATAATCTTCTTATGGTTTTGATTTGCATTTCCCTGGGGATTAGCAGTATTGAGCATCTTTTCATGTGCCTGTTGGCCGTCTGTATTCCTCTTTGGAAAAATGTCTATTCAGTTCTTCTGCCCATTTTTTAAATTGGGTTGTTTGTTTTTCTGATGTTCAGTTTTATGAACTGTTTATATATGTTAGATATTAATCCCTTATCAATCATACCATTTGCAAATATTTTCTCCCATTCAGAAGTTTGTCTTTTCATTTTACTAATGTTTCCTTTGCTGTGCAAAAGCTTTTAAGTTTAATTAGGTTTCATTTGTTTATCTTTGCTTTTATTTCCTTTGCTTTAGGAAACAGGTCCAAAAATAATATTGCTGCAATTTGTGTGTTCTGCTTGTATTTTTATCTAGGAGTTTTATAGTAGCTGGCCTCACATTTAGCTCTTTAATCTATTTTGAGTTTATTTTTGAATATGGTGTTAGAGGATTTTTAATTTTATTCTTTTACATGTAGCTGTCGTAGCTGTCTCATTTTCCCGGCACCATTTATTGGAGAGATTACCCTTCCTCCAATGTATATTCTTGCCTCCTTTGTTGTAGATTAACTGACCACAAGTCATGAGTTTGTTTCTGGGCTCTCCATCATGTTCCATTGATCTGTGTGTCTGTTCCATACTGTTTTGAGGGGGCTTCCCAGCTGGTGCAGTGGTAAAGAATGTGCCCACCAATGCAGGAGACTCAGGAGATGTGAGTTTGATCCCTGGTTCAAGAAGATCCCCTAGAGTAGGAGAAGGCAACCCTTTGCAATATTCTTGCCTGGAAAATTCCATGGACAGGGGAACCTGGCAGGCTACAGTCCCCGGCTTAAATAAAGAGCTGGACATGATGTGCACACGAGGGCACACACACATTGTTTCGATGGCTGCGGCTTTGTAGTATAGCCTGACATCAAGGAGGTTGACTCCTCCAGCTTTGCTCCTCTTTCTCAAGATTGATTTGTCTACTTGGGGTCTTTTGTGTATCCATAGAAAATTTAAAGTTATTTGTTCTAGTTCTGTGAAAAATTCTGTTGGTGTTTTGATAGGATTGCAATGAATCTGTACGTTGCCTTGGTTGTACCACATTTTTGATAGCCAAATTGAAAAATGTGAGTGTGTATGCCTGTGTATACTTTTTCAAGTCACATTAAATTGAAGGGCTATACCACAGGTGCACCTCCATGTAAAGGTCAGCCCATGATTCTACAGGTTCCAGAGTTACTAGGCTTCCAGATTTGAAAATCTTATTCTGTCTCTAAAGAAATAGATATTGATCTTTTAACAAATAATAAAACAATCTGTGACAGGAAAACTCCTTGTTTTCAAGGCCATGTGCTAAACAATTGTTCCCCTAAGAGATGCCCGAACCTCCTAAAGTAATTCATCTTGGCAGGTGGATCATCTGCTGTTACTATCTCAGCGCCCTTGGCAGAAAGCAGCTTTTTGGAAGTCTTCCTGTTGAACCCTAAGAGTGGCAACTAAAGGATAATCTGGTTTTTCCTGTTAGAAGATTTGATTGAAAATATATCATGTCTCCTGCATAAGATAAAAAGTGTAACCTCATACCTGCTATATTTTAGCTTTTTATACTTTACTGTAGTCACTGGAATTCTCCAGAGAAATAGAACCAATAAAGTATGTGTGTGTGTATGTCATATATTCATTCATATATATATGAATATATATATATATGAGATTTTAAAGAATTGGCTTATGCAGTTATGGATGGTAGCAACTCAGAAATCTTCAGGGTGGGCTGGCAGGGCCTAGGGACCCCGAGGAGAGCTTATGCTGCCGTTCAAATCTACCGTCTGCTGCAGAATTCCTTCTTGTTCAGGAAGCATCAGTCTTTTCTTCTACTCAAGCCTTCAGCTGATTGGAAGAACTTTACCCATTTTGTAAGAAGATCTGCTTTATTCAAAGTCCATCCGTTTAAATGTAAATCTTATCTAGAAACACCCTCACAAAAGCATCTGAAACAGCGTTTGGCCAAATATTTTGGCATCATAACCCAACCAACTTGACACATAAAATTAACCCGTTACTTTTAGTTTGTTATTTTATTTTAAGAACATGTGCCCCAACATCCCCTTCACTCAGTGTTAACATCATCTGCCCAAGGGCCGGGACCCTCTACCACACACTCCTCACTGTATCCGCAGCACCCGGCTCCAGAGATGAATGAGTGACCGTGTGCTTCTAACAGCCAACCTCTTGTTTCTCCCACTCCAGTGGCATTTTAGGCAGCATCTGACTTGACAAAAGCCTTCAGCGCCTCTTTGTCTAACCCCCACCACACACACATAACACCTCACTTAGAAGGCATAGGAGCATACACTAAAAACAGATCACCCTAAATACATAATGCATAAATTAATTTCTAATTGTGATATTGGCCAAATATTACCCTGTATTGTCACAGGAGGAGGGAACTGTGTTTGCTACAAGGGTTCTCTGCTTCCCTGAGCACGCGTAAGCTTTTTAATGCTTTTTTTCTTCTTGTCACTGTCCTTCACACACAGTCTCACATCCTCTGTCCTCTCTATTCTCTTTTTTTTGCAGAACTTTTCTCTGTGTTAGTATTTTCCCCAAGTGTGCAAGGGAAATGGTGTTAATTCTAGGATCCCGAAAGCTTTGTGTGAAGCACTCTTGTCTTCAGTGAGGACTGACCCTTGTTCTTTTGACCTCTTACCTTTCCTTTTACTTCTCCCCCAGGAGCAACTCATTGCACCATTCACACTCATGGACTTCACATTCAGGCGTGTGGCAGTTGTGACGCTTGTGCAGCTTTGAAAATGAACACCAGGGTCGGTGCCCGGAACCTAACTGAAAAGAGGCATTAGACCCAGAGGTCACTTAATGTGCCTTCTCCCTACTGCTGCCTTCCTTTTGGCTGGTATTTAGGTCAGCATTTACAGATGGAATCTGAACGTGCAGAACAGCTGATTTTGTTCTTGAACAGGAAATGGATGAAATTGTAAAGAAAAAAATCATAACTGATGAACAATTTTTCAACATTTTTTGAGTCTAATGATATTGGAAAATATGTTCATACTTCATTCTGTCTTGTATTTTCTTCCCCATGGAAATAGTGTAATGTGTAGGAAATTCAAATGGCAACAAGCCTGTAAATGCATATTTTTGAATGAAGGCTGTTTATCTGGTTTTCCTACTCTGCGCAATAGAATCCTGACTAGACAAATAATGTATGACCTGCTCGGTTCAGCTTTTTATCCAAAATACTGATACTTTACCTTTTCTTATAGTCAAGATCTCTTTGAAAGTCTAAAAAATACTATAGACCGCTTACCTTACCTAATTCACATGTAGATGTGAAACTTTGCAAAGATCTTTAGTTTTGATCCAGAGATCCTGGCACATCTATCCCTGGGACTCTAGGTAAAAGCCTTTGATGTGTGGCAAGCAATTTTGCTCACTCTGGACTTTTTACAGGATTAATTGAAATTGAACCCCCTCGTGTTATGTAAAGTACCGTATATTTCATTAAATTGTTAACCTAACAATGAACCTCAAATGAAAGCCAGGGACATTTGCTGTAAATGTCTCATTGCTTCTCACAGAGACTGGGTGAGACCAGGGATGATCTGTGCCGGGAGCAGCCTGGGTTCCATGTCTCTCCAGCTGTGCCCTCCTTCAGGGCATTTGTTAGATCTTTAGGAACTAAGCTTCCCTCTTTACTTATGCACATGTGCTCTTTTCTACATACAAACTCCCTCAACTGTATTGCTAAGGATTTCTTTCTCTCTCTTAAGAAAGATAAAAATAAAAAATGCCTGTTACCAGTAAGGACTTTTCTTTCTGTTTGCAGGAAGCTGCA
Source organism: Redunca redunca (assembly GCA_006410935.1). Lineage (NCBI taxonomy): Eukaryota > Metazoa > Chordata > Mammalia > Artiodactyla > Bovidae > Redunca > Redunca redunca. Next base: position 12,886 of record SJYQ01003756.1, read on the forward strand.
CTGTACGTATGTCCTCTCTCTGGATGCAGTTTATTCCATCACTCTTTGTTCTGTAGTCTTTGCTCTCCTTTGGAATTGGAAGAAGTTTTGAAACACCTTTGGGTTGAAAGAGTGTCTTTGTAGGTGGGGTGTGAGCTATAAGTAGATCCCTCACCGCCAATAGGGTAGAAATACGAAAGCCATGACATCTCCCGTCTCTCTGCCCTCTTACCTCCAGTGAAGCATCTGAGAGTGTGTGCTCCCATAACCACATCACAGTTAGTAGGTTGCAGCAGTTAAGCAGAGTATAAGCAGAAAATAAACTTACTCAGTCTCACAGTTATCCAGTATTATCTCATACCTTTTAATCAAGCTACTCTTAAACATTTGTTTCCGGCCGAAGCCTTAAAGTGGAAGTTTTCTGTGGTGAAACATTTTGAACCCTAAAACCAAGCAAATAAAATGCTAGAAGGCAAAAATTATTTCTAAGTCCTATAAGTTTAAAGGCAATTCATATGTTCATTCATTCTTTAATCCATTCATTGATACATGATATGAGTAAATATGAGGTAAACTTTCTGCCTTCTCAGAAGCTATTGGATGGTGAAAGTAAAGATTTTAGATGAGAAGTCAACCATTTGCTTTGGATGGAATCTACAAAACAGACCTCCTGGAACCAACTGTTAATTTCAGGCTTCTAGTGATTGAAAAATCATCTCTCTGGAGCTGGCGGAAGCTGACTCCAGCACATCATTTATCAAGGGCCCATCTATGGGTTTTCTGTTCGGTTTCATTGGTCTATTTATCTACTTCTAACTTAATTTATGGGCTTCCCTGTTGGCTCTGCCTTGGCTGCCCACTCCAGTGTCCTTGCCTGGAGAGTCCGGGACAGAGGAGACTGGCAGGCTATAGTCCATGGGATCACAAAGAGTCCAGCATGACTGAGTGACTAACACACACACACACAACTGAACTGATGCCTATGAATAATAAGCATTCAACAGGCTGAGTCTTCCCATTATATTATTTTAGAGGGAGCTGTCCTGGGTATTTGCGGGGTTTTGTTTTTCCCTAAAGAAGAGCTGCTTAGAATCTATTGTTCAAGTTCCACCAAATGTCTGTTAGTTTGCAGTCACCTGATGGAACTGGTCCTCTGGAGGGTAAAAAGTCTGGAAGGAAAGAAGTAATCACTTTCCCAAAGAATAGCTTAAATCATGGCATTGCTGTTCAGTGCCTCCTCTGACCTCCAGTACCGGCAGTAGAGTTTGGTACGATGTTTCTTGACACTTTCAAAGAGACAAGGAGGAGGAAAAGTGCTTTTGAGATTTGTTTATTACATCTTAAAGGTTACATTTCCATGGTGATTTCTAAAGTTGTAACTAGGGGGTGGAGGGAAGGAATTAAGTTGTTCTGAATGGTGGACTCATCTTGGTAAGCAGTGTGTGAATAACAGTGGAAGATGGTTTCAAGTTGAAGTAACGGGTCCACGACTTTCACAAAGGTCATTTCTCAGGTTACCTACATTTCTTCTCTCTGTATACCTAAAACCATCATGCTGCTTAGAGTTAGAAACAGCTTCACCCTAACAAAATTGTAGCAGTTTTCTTTGGATTTCCTAAATATACATAGAGATTTTCCTCAGTAACCATGCGGTAAATCTAAACTTTTTGGTGCATTCTGTTACCATAGTGTTGATCATTTAGGGGGGAAATGTCAATAAACTAGGAAAGTATAGTCCTTTGAACACTGAGTTGTGTGCTTTAAATGGTGTATATCATTGGTTCAGTGTCTCTGGAGACCCCTGACTAATAGAACCAGAAACCATCAAAGTTACCTCATGCTTTCTAAGGACATATATACAGCTATGATGACGCATTTCCACTTTGTAAAGTGTCTATTGTTGTGTTTTTGATGTCTAAGCTATAATCCTGATTGGGTACCCACTGGCAGGGATCAGATGTTACTGCTACAAAGACAACTAAGGAAAATGTTAATTTTATACTTGTTGAAAAAGAAATTCTGCCCCCAAAGCTTAACACTTGGTAAAACTGGCACATACCTAGTGAAAGTGGCAGTATGCATAGTCAAATATATTTGGAGAGCAGTTTAGCAACAAATATCAAAATATATGAAAGTGTTTATATCTTTGACTCAGTCATCCCATGCCTAGGTATTCTCATTAAAAGTTATCTAGAAAATTAGAAAAACATTATGTACATATACATGTATTACATACACACCTAGGGACATGAATATATGGTCTCTGGTTGTTGTTCAATCACTCAGGCGTGTCCAACTCTTTGCGACCCCGTGGACTGCAGCACACCAGGCTTCCCTGTCCTTCACCATCTCCCATAACTTGCTCAAACTCATGTCCATTGTGTCAGTGATGCCATCCAACCATCTCATCCTCTGTCACCCCTCTTCTGCTCTGGCCTTCAATCTTTCCCAGCATCAGGGTCTTTTCCAGTGAGTCAGTTCTTTGCATCAGGTGGCCAAACTACTGGAGCTTCAGCTTCAGTATCAGTCCTTCCAAAGAATATTCAGGACAGATTTCCTTTAGGATTGACTGGTTGGATCTCCTCGCAGTCCAAGGGACTCTTAAGTGTCTTCTCCAGCACCACATATAGTTAGTTATAAAATGCATGGTTATATAGTTAGTTCTGAGATAAATTATGTCTTCCCAAAATTCATATGTTGAAATTCTAACCTCCAGGACCTCAGAATTAACTCTATTTGGAGGTAGTCTTTAAAGAGGTGATTAAGTTAAAATTAAGACTTTTGGGTGGTTCCTAATCCATTATGAGTGAGGTCCCTATAAGAGGAAATTTGGACACAGACATGACACAGAGGGAACCATGTGAAGACAGAGATGGAAGATGCCCATCTGCATGCCAAAGAGAAACTGTAGAAGAAATCAACCCTGCCAGCACCTTGATCTTAGACTTCTAGCCTCTACAACTGCAAGAAGGTTAATCATTGTTGCTTAAGCTACCCACTCTGTGGTACTTTGCTATGCCAGCCCTAGAAAACAAATATATGTCTAATTCCATGTTCTTATACAAGACTAATTTGTTGTCATTGTTATTTAGTCACTAAGTCATGTCCACCTCTTTGCGACCCCATGGACTGTAGCCCATCAGGCTCCTCCGGTCATGGATTTCCCAGGCAAGAATACTGGAATGGGCTGCCATTTCCTTCTCCAGGGGATCTTCCTGACCCAGGGACTGAACCCACATTTCCTGCATTGCAGGCAGATTCTTTACCACTGAGCCATCAGGGAAGCCCGACTAATTACAACACTTAAAAGACCTAAATAAGCGATAGTGGGAACATACTTAAATTTAAATTATGAATCAATATGTTGGACTCTATACTATAGTCATTGAGAAGAAAATTATGATCATTTTATTGAAAAAGATTACAGTAGGATATAAGCAAACAATGGAGTACTATTCAGCAGTCAAAAGAAATAAACACTATATATATTAATGTGCAGAATTCTCTAAGACATAATGTTGAGTGACTTTTTCAATAGCTGAATGTGATGCATAGCTCAATACCATTAATATAAATGTTAAAACACACTTCCAGTAAACAGTGTATTTTATTCATGAATAGATATGCACATCAATAAAGGCAGAGAATCTATATTGGAAGGAAACGCTTTAAATGTACAAGCCTGGGTGTCTTTGGTGGCGCAAAGCACAAGGATCTGAAAGGAAGGGAACTAACCAAGAATCTAAACTTCATAAGGAGGGACCATGGATTAATTGATGAAGGTGATGTTCCCCAAGGCAGCCGAAGATGATTGATGATATCAATCCAACTCTGTGCATCTGAAATGCAGCTGGAAACAAACAGATGGTAGATGAAAGACCATAATGCGTCTCTTCTATAGTTTCACTTCTATTAATGTATTTGCATGTATAAACAACAAATCAAGTAGCAGAAAAAATAGTTAAGTCATGGTGGTGAAGTTGAGGGTGCATTTTTGTTTTTTAAACTCTGGTCTTTATTTTTGTTTTGATGAGTTTTTTGTTTGGTATTTTGTCCTACAGTCAAATTTCTGGGAGAGAATAAAAGGATGAAAGACTGCCTTTAGTCCAGGATCCTCATTGTGGTATTCTGTTCTTTCCAGAGGAAGAAACCTAGTCTGTTCCTGTCATCAGCCAAACAGAAAACAGACATAATTATCCAGAAATACAAGCAAAAACTCTGCTGTTCCCTAAGTTATGTGGGCATTTGAAGCTGAGTTTGCCCCTGGAGATCTGACTTCAGCTGAGTTTTGTGTTTCTCATTCTTATTCTCTTTGTGTTTTCTTATTCTCAGATGTGCTTTCCCTCTTAACAAACACCTAAAATAAGCTTTGTGACTGCTAAGCTTTTCCTCGTACCCTGCTGTCAAATGCAGTAAAAAGAACAAAGAAACACCTATGTGGTCTGACTGCTCTGAGACTTTCAACAGTCATCCCAGTCACTCGAAGGGGAAGAGACATCCTACCTACAGAGGCAAGTCACCCTGTCCCAAGTTGACTGGGCAACGCCTGGAGCTGCCACTCAAGCAAAATGACAGGAGGTGCTCTCTGTGGTGGGAGATCACTCCAGGTGGAGTGGAGCAGTTACTTCCTGTGTTCTGGTTTTGAGATCAGATCAGACTTCAAGCCTTTTCATCATCATCAGCTGTGATTTTTTTTTTTCTCCTCTAGGTGAAAAGCTTACATGCTAGGCAGCTGTTCTTAACTCCCACCCCACATTCTAATCACTTGAGGCTGTTTTAATACATACGACGGAGCGACTTCACTTTCACTTTTCGCTTTCATGCACTGGAGAAGGAAATGGCAACTCACTCCAGTGTTCTTGCCTGGAGAATCCCAGGAACGGGGGAGCCTGGTGGGCTGCCGTCTATGGGGTCGCACAGAGTCGGACACGACTGAAGTGACTAAGCAGCCTGAAAGACTCAGAATCCCTGGGAAGGGGAGGAGGGGGTCTTGGGCATTGGTCAATCAAATGTACAGCCAGGACCATGAGCCACAGGACGCGAATCTTCATTAATCTGCTCTGGCTCTTCTGCAATAGAGCCCATGGTTTAGGGTTCCTGTCAGCCGTCTAACTATAACAGATGTCTGGAGACTCTTATCTGTTTCTAATGAGACTAGCTTATCTGTCAGCTCTGACACTAAAAAAGAGGCGCATAGTGATGGGATTATTTCTGTTTTAGAATAAGACCTTATTCTTCTGTTGTTAATATGATTTAATATGGAAATGTGTGAATCTTTCTTGTGCAAAACACTCTTTGACTTTGTATTTCTAATTAAAAGTGGAAGAAAAAAATGCCATTTTCTCCACATACATTTCTTATTTAGAAACAAAGCGGATCAGAATATTTTAAAAAATTGGTTTCTTTAGATCCCTTAGAGAGATGTAAGAAAGTCAGTAATAGAGGTATAAATAATATTCCTTTCAGATCTTAACTTAGAAAGGATGTTACATTTTGATATCAGTTGTATCCTTCCCCAGTTGCATTAAGTAATTCATTTAGAGAGTAGGGAAAAGAACCTAAGAACGGAGACTGATTACCCTTCTTTACTGAGTACAAACATGCAGTATCTCCTATTTAAATACACACACACACACACACACACACACACATACAACCTCTCATGGTTCCCATATCCATTCCCAGCTGACATTCCCATGTCTGCATCCATTTAAAGAGTAGTTTATAATTGCTGGTTTCCATCTTCGTTTTCATTTCTCCACCCAGTCTGTCTTTAACTCTTTCAAACCAGAATTTTGTCCTCATGTTCCACTGAATCATCTTCTGTAAAGGTCACTAATGATGGTCTAGCTTCCAAGTACAATATCTTTCTCAGCCCTTATCTTACTCGTCTCTTCAGAAGAATTTCACAAAGTTGTTACTGCCTTCATATGAAACCCTCCCTTCCTTCGGAGTCTTGGGTGCTTTTTTGTCTTGGTTCCCAGCCTGTCTCCTGACTGTTCTTCCTCCTTTGCTCAGCTGGTTCGTCCTCCTCTCCCTGCTTCTTCTCATGGGATTGCCCCAGCATTCTGTCTTTCTTCCCAGCTCTCCCAACCATACCTTTACTCTGGAGCCTAGGAGACTTCATATCCTAAAATTCCATGTGTATGTTGAAGTCTCCTTATTTACATTTCTGCCTTTCCTTTTCCCTCATTTCTCACCATCTCCTCTTACATGTTAATAGGTAGCCCTAGTTCAATATGTCCAAGAGGAACTCTTGGTTTTTCTCTCCTCCAAACAATTTCTCCACAATCCTCCCCATCTTAGTCGATTAGCAGCTCCATTCTACTAGTCACTGAGGTCAAAAATCTTGCCTTCCTCCTTGATTGCTTTCTTCCACATTTTATATCTGATTTGTTAGGGAATCCTGGCAGATCCACGTTTGAAGTTTGTCCAGAATGCTAGCACCTCCGCTGCTGGAACCCTGTTCTCAGCGACTCCTGCCTCTCACCTGGATTACCACAGTGACCCACCGACTGTTCTTTATGGGCTCATCCTGGCCAACTCCTCTCCTCCAGTCCCCTGCCCTACACACAGCAGCTCGCAGACCCACACCTGAGCCATAACACTCTTTGGTTAAAACTCTTAACAGCCCGTCACATGACTCAGGATAAAAGCCAAATCCTTACTCTGACCTCTAAGGTCCTAGGTAATGGGACCCCTATTAAACCTCTGGCCTCACCTCCTGGAACTCCCAGGCATGCTTACTGACTACAGCAGACCAGCCTCTCATCTGTTCGCAAAATTCCCAGCATGTGTCCTCCTTTTCCAGAATGTTCTATTCCCAGGAGGCACATAACTGACATCCTTGCTTCCTTCTCTTAGCATGTGTCAACTCTTGAAAGAAGACCACCCTGACCATTCCTAAAATAGGACTCTCCCATTATCAGTAGATGAGTGGATGAAGAAGATGTGGCCTATGTAGACAATGGGATATTACTCAGCCACAAGAAAGAATGAAATAATGTCATTTTCAGCAAAATGGACAGACCTAGAGATTATCATACTAAGTGAAATAAGACAGAAACAATTCATATATAATAGCAGTTATATGTGGAGCCTAAAAAAATACAAATCAACATACTTTCAAAACAGAAACAGACTCATGAACAGAGAGAACAAATTCATGGTTACCAAAGGGGAAATGTGTAGGGGGGTAAATTAGGAGTATGGGATTAACAGATACACACTGCTATATATAAAATAAATAACAAGAACCTACTGTATAGCACAGGGAACTATATTCAATATTTTGTAATAACCTATAATAGAAAAATCTGAAGCTGATCTGAAACTAATGCAATATTGCAAATCAACTATAGTTAAATTACTTCACTCTGTATAATCGGCTCCAGTTCCATCCATCTCCTTAGAACTGATTCAAATGTATTCTTTTTAATGGCTGAGTAATACTCCATTGTGTATATATACCACTGCTTTCTTATCCATTCATCTGCTGATGGACATCTAGGTTGTTTCCATGTTCTGGCTATTATAAACAGTGCTGCAACGAACATTGGGGTACATGTGTCTCTTTCTATTCTGGTTTCCTCGGTGTGTATGCCCAGCAGTGGGATTGCTGGGTCATAAGGCAATTCTATTTGCAATTTTTTAAGGAATCTCCACACTGTTCTCCATAGTGGCTGTACTAGTTTGCATTCCCACCAACAATGTAAAAGGGTTCCCTTTTCTCCACACCCTCTCCAGCATTTATTGCTTGCAGACTTCTGGATCGCAGCCATTCTGACTGGTGTGAAGTGGTACCTCATTGTGGTCTTGATTTGCATTTCTCTGATAATGAGTGATGTTGAGCATCTTTTCATGTGTTTGTTAGCCATCCGTATGTCTTCTTTGGAGAAATGTCTATTTAGGTCTTTGGCCCATTTTTTGATTGGGTCATTTATTTTTCTGGAATTGAGCTGCATAAGTTGCTTGTATATTTTTGAGATTAGTTGTTTGTCAGTTGCTTCATTTGCTATTATTTTCTCCCATTCAGAAGGCTGTCTTTTCACTTTGCTTATATTTTCCTTTGTTGTGCAGAAGCTTTTAATTTTGATTAGATCCCATTTGTTTATTTTTGCTTTAATTTCCAGAATTCTGGGGGGTGGATCATAGAGGATCCTGCTGTGATTTATGTCAGAGAGTGTTTTGCCTATGTTCTCCTCGAGGAGTTTTATAGTTTCTGGTCTTACATTTAGATCTTTAATCCATTTTGAGTTTATTTTTGTGTGTGGTGTTAGAAAGTGATCTAGTTTCATTCTTTTACAAGTTGTTGACCAATTTTCCCAACACCACTTGTTAAAGAGATTGTCTTTACTCCATTGTATATTTTTGCCTCCTTTATCAAAGATAAGGTGTCCATAGGTGTGTGGGTTTATCTCTGGGCTTTCTATTTTGTTCCATTGATCTATATTTCTGTCTTTGTGCCAGTACCATACTGTCTTGATGACTGTGGCTTTGTAGTAGAGCTTGAAGTCAGGCAAGTTGATTCCTCCAGCTCCATTCTTCTTTCTCAAGATTGCTTTGGCTATTCGAGGTTTTTTGTATTTCCATATAAATCTTGAAATTATTTGTTCTAGTTCTGTGAAAACTACCACTGGTAGTTTGATAGGGATTGCCAGGAAGAAGGGTAAGCCAGAAAGAAAAACACCAATATAAAACACCAATATAGTATACTAACGCATATATATGGAATTTAGAAAGATGGGGATGATGACCCTGTATGCGAGACAACAAAAGAGACTCAGATCTATAGAGCAGACTTTTGGACTCTGGGGGAGAGAGAGAGGGAGAGGGTGGGATGAGATGGGAGAATGGCATTGAAACATGTATACTATCAAGTAAGAAACGAATCGCCAGTCGATATCCGATGCAGGATGCAGGATGCTTGGGACTGGTGCAAGGGGAGGACCCAGAGAGATGGTATGGGGTGGGAGGTGGGAAGGGATTCATGTTTGGGAATGCTTGTACACTCGTGGTGAATTCATGTCAATGTTTGGCAAAAGCAATACAGTAATGTAAAGTAAACTAAAGTTAAAATAAAAATTTCAAAAAAAAAAAGACTATAGTTAAATTAATTTAAATTTAATTAATTTAATTAAAGAGCAGTCTCCCTCCACTCCCTCCCCTACCATTTCTGACTGCTCTGTGTTGTTTTCCCATACCATTTATTATCCTCTCACATTATACACTTTTTAGAATATAGTATCTGTTTCCCTTTCTGTGATGTAAGGCCCACAAAGGCTACTTTGTTCACTGCTATGTCCACGGCGCCAAGAATAGTGCCTCATAGATAGAAAGTGCTCAATAAATATTACTGTTTGAATTGTAACTCTGATTTCGTTAATATTTAGGAAATGCCTTTCCCATTCCAGGTTCTCAATTTCTATCATTTGATCACTTAATCTTTGTATTTTTAACTAAACTACACTAACAGTTTCCCCTAAACTCTGCATGAATATCTTGTCATTGGGTACGGTTCAGGACCATGTTTCACTGAATAGATGACACTGACAATTATAAAACACATAATTATTTTATGTGCAATTAAGAAGAAGAAGATTGCCAATTTTTTATAAAATTAAATTTTTTTTTTATTTATTTGTACTGGCTGTTAGTTGAGGCACTTGGCATCTTTGATCTTTGTTGGGGTATGTGGGATCTTTTTTTGTTTGTTTGTTTCAGCACATGGGATCTTTCTTTGTGGCATGCAAACTCTTAGATGCAGTGTGTGGGATCTAATTCCCTGACCAGGGATCAAACTGGGGTCCCCTGAATTAGGAGTCACAGCAGAGTCATAGCATTTAGTCTTATTGGACCAATGAAGTCCAATATTGCCAGGGAAAGTAAGGCATACTATTTGAGATACAGGGATGTGTGTATGTGTGTGTGTATGTTCTAATAACGTGAGCCATGGTTAGTGGTATAAGGAAAGGAGAAGGATAGCCATAGAGATTGAGTGTGAGTGTTGATAGGCTGGAGCATGGGGTGAAATCTGATTTTATCTGTACAAGTCTCTCTTGTTTTGTGCTTTCTTGTGGTGGTAGCTTGTTAACCTCATTTTGTGGCTTTATATTTATCTTAAAGGATTAACATAGGTGATAAAAATAGCAAAAAACACAAAGATCAAGACAAATTTTCAGATTAATCCAACCAATTTCTTTTAAAAAAAAATAAGCAAAGTCTGGGGGTTTTTGGCAAAAGAACCAATTTGGTTTGCTTTCATTTCAAAAGCACTTAAAAGCTTTCCCCAAAAGATATTTCTGGTGAATAAAATGGAAATTCAAGATGAAAAACTGCCAGGCCAGTTATCAGAGCATTTGATTTATTGCTGGGAGGCAGTTGACTTAAACTCCGCGTGTCTGAAAGTCATTGTATCATCAGTAGACCTTCTGTTGAAATTATTTGTACACAGATCCTGAATCACCTTACATGGCAGCTGGTCGTAAAGGATCCAGGGTTTAAGAAAGCATGCAATATTAGATTAGCCACAGTGTTTTACAGGGACATTATCTCTGGGAACAAACAAAGACACTGAAGGACAAAGAACAATTCCATCCTACCCAACACATTGAAATAAGAAGTGTTTTTGGTGTCTAAAGAGAAAATGTCTTTTCTCATAAGACAGATCATTTGCTGTAGATTCTTTTAAGCTTTGCTCTCACCTCAAGCTAAGTATTGTTTAGGTTCATCTTGTCCTCCTGAGAGCCCTATATTAAGTACACTGACAACTTGGAAGAAAGCAGAAAAGAAACTTTAAAGTTAAAAGTATGTGCAAGCTTCCCTTCTCTCCACCCCTTCTTTCCATCCTTGGTCAATTTCTTTGACTGCTAAGTCTTTACTGAATGGCTCAGTGTACTGAACTGTTCCAAGAAAAAGGTTTTTAAAGACAAACAAGTCAGGACATTTCTGGTGGTCCAGCGATTAAGACTTTACCTTCCAATGCACAGATGCAGTTTCGATCCCTGAGTGAGTGGCTAAGTTCCCACATGACTTGCGGCCTAAAAACCCCAAAGCATTTTTTAAAAAAGCAAGATTTTAACAGATTCAATAAAAGTCTTGAAAAGTGATCCATGTCAAAAAATTAAAAAAAAAAAAATAAGTGGAGAATAAAGTTCTACGTGACAATGGGCTTAAGCTGTCTGGGAAGGGAGATTCAGGAACAGGGAAGACACTAAAGGTATGTAGATAGAGACATCAGGAAGATGAATTTGAACTTGATATAGCTGGTGGCTAAAAGATTGGAGCAGCTTGCCTGAGAAGCCGGAGACTTTCCATGCAAACTTTGGAGGAAGGGGGAAAGAGAGAGAGATCTCAAGGCTCCTTTCAGTGTCCCTGCTGTGATGTTCGTGCTGCACACCCCCTGTATGCTGTTTCTGCCCCTTGAAACCTCAGGAATGCCTGTAATTCTTTCAATGCTCTTTGGAGTTGGGCTTATACCTTTTTGGGGAGGGGGATATGATGGTATCAAGATTGGGTGTAGGGTGAATGCAGAGCAGTACAAAAAGCTTAGCTTTATTTAAATTACATTTACTTACCTTCCCAAGAGGCAGTAGGACAGCAGGCCCATCCTGAAAGGAGGAGGAAGCTTGCAAAATGTGGTGAGGCTCATCCAATGCCCACCCCTCCCTGGACTCTGTCCCCACATGTCTGCCAAGGCTGTGTCTCTAATAGAACGGGGTTCAGGACATGAGCGGAGAAGGCAATGGCACCCCACTCCAGTACTCTTGCCTGGAAAATCCCATGGGTGGAGGAGCCTGGTAGGCTGCAGTCCATGGGGTCGCTAAGAGTCAGACACAACTGAGCGACTTCACTTTCTCTTTTCACCTTCGTGCACTGGAGAAGGAAATGGCAACCCACTCCAGTGTTCTTGCCTGGAGAATCCCAGGGACGGGGGAGCCTGGTGGGCTGCCGTCTATGGGGTCGCACAGAGTCGGACACGACTGAAGTGACTTAACAGGACATGAGACTTCTGACCAATAGGACGGTGGCCAGTTACAGGATGAGAGCCTGGTGGGAGGGTGCAGTGGTTAAGATCAGGGGGTATGAAGTCAGATGCCCAGGCTGCAGTTGGCCTCAGCCCAACTCAAACTCCAGCTCAACTCAAATGAATTTGAAAAAGTTCCTTAGTCTCCCTGAGATATTGTTTTCTTCAGGTAAAACAGAGTGAAAGCCATGGTGACCGTAAAAGAATTAGTGTTTGCATATGTGTGCATGCTGAATTGCTTTAGTCATGTCCAACTCTCTGTGACCCCAAGGACTGTAGCCCACCAGGCTCCTTGTCCATGGGATTCTCCAGGCAAGAATACTGGAATGGGTTTCCATGCCCTCCTGCAGGGGATCTTTCCAACCCAGGGATCTTCCCAACCCAGGGATCTTCCCAACCCACGGATCTAACCCTCGTCTCCTCTGTCTCTTGCACTGGCAGGCAGGTTCTTTACCAGTAGGGCACCTGGGAATGTGTTAGCACAGTGGATGCTATTGTTTCAGTCTCCCCAACTCCCCATCTTTCCTTCTGGCAGTAGATCCTGTCCCTGGTCCACTGCCTTATCTCCCAGCTATGGTGAGGCCATCAGAGTCTATTCTTAGGATGTGTTTCAGACTGAGCTCAGGAGAGGATCACTTTTTGTGTTCTCGTCATGATGCGGACCTGCTGACAGCCATGTCCCCTGCTCTGTAGAAAGGCCAGGCTGAACAAACTGAGATGATGACTTTTGTTTGGAGTCATATGGCAGGTTAGGTTATTCAGATCATTTTTCACACTGAGAAGCAAATTCAAAAATTTTAATATTATTTTTAGTTTTCTTAAGATCCCTTAGGAGCTGACAAGATAGTAAAGTTACAACCTAGGAATGGAAATGAAGGGAAAGCTGTTTAAAGTCATAGAGGGTTTGCAAACATGAGCTTCTATTTTTATTAAGCCAGCTCTATAGGGGGGCAGAAATCCCTAGGATCCATCCGAGTTGGGATATTTAATAGGGGATTGGTCCTCACTGCGCCGGGACCCTGAAAAGCTGTGAAGTTTCTCTCATAGCTCTGTCTGTAAAGAATCTGCCTGCAGTGCAGAAGGCCCGAGTTTGATTCCTGGGTTGGGGAGATCCCCTGGAGAAGAAAATGGCAACCCACTCCCGTATTCTTGCCTGGAGAATCCCATGGATAGAGGAGCCTGGCAGCTGCAGTCCATGGGGGCACAGTAGTTGGACATGACTTAGTGACTAAACCACCACCACCAAAAAGCTCTAACTTAAGTGGAACAGTAACTTGAAGTCAACCTGACTCACCATCACCACCACCATAAGAGGCTGCAGAGGGAATGGTGAAGGACAGGGGGGGAAACATCCCTGGGGCTTTACAGCTACAAGCTGACTTTACTGCATATTTGCAGCCCAAAATCATGTCACTTGAATAACCCAAGAATGCGCAAGCCCAGATTTAGTTTAGAGCAGTCCCGAGCTGATAAAGACACATGGCAAAAGCAAAAAAAAAAAAAAAAAAANTGATAAAGACACATGGCAAAAAAAAAAAAAAAAAAAAAAAAAAGGAAAAAAAAACTCACTGAAGAACTATTTTATTGTAGGCTTTAAAAACTTTCCACAGATGATTTTCCAGAAAAAAAAAAAAGTGTAGTTCACAGTAAAAAATAACAAAGCACACAAGAAAGTAAAGCAGTGCAGTATGAGTGAAACTAGCAAATAATAGAAACAAACTAGAAATGTCAGACGTTCAAATTAGACAAAAACTGTCTTTTAATATGTTGAGATCTTTTAAAATCTGTATTTCTTTTTTTAACTGGTTAATTTATATATTTTTGGTTGTGCTGTGTCATTGTTGTTGTGTGACAGCTTTCTCTAAGTGCGGTGAGCTAGGGCTTCTCTTGTGGAGAACGGGCTCTCGGTTCTCAGCGTTTATGGCTCTTGGGCTGGAGAGCACCTGCTCTCCAAGCACCAAGCACCAAGTCAGCAGTTGTGCCACACAAGCCTAGATGCTCTGCACCATGTGGAATCCTCCCAGACTGCGGATTGAACCCTTGTCTCCTGCATCAGTAGGCAGATTCTTAACCACCGGACCACCAGGGAATTCCAAGGATTATTATTTTTTAATTAACTAATTAAAGTTTTACTTGGCTGCACAGGGTCTTAGTTGTAGCATGCAGGATCTTTAATCCCAGTGCATGAACTCAGTTGCAGCAAGTGGGAGCTAGTTCTCTGACTAGGGACGGGCCCCTGCCCTGCCTTGGGAGCTCGGAGTCAACCACTGGGTGACCAGACAAGTCCCAAGAACTTTTAAAATGCATACCAAAATTAGATAAAAAACAGGCTGTGAACATTAGAGAGCAAATTTCAACAAATTTCAAAGGACTGAGTTCATACAGCATGTTTTCTTAGACCACAATGCTATTGCTTGCAGTAAAAGTGTAAAGGAAAGCAATATTGTTTCTATATGACTGATTATGAAGAAATACATGTTTATAAATTGAATAGACAAAAAATATGGGCATTAGAAAATATTTTTAATTGGATAATCTTGAAAACACTACATTTTAATACTTGCAGAATATATCAAAGGTCAAACAGAGGGAAATGTATAGTTTACAAACAATAGTATTTTAAAAAGGAATGGCTGAAAATTAACCAAACAACCATCCCAAGAAGTTAGAAAAGAAATAGCAAAATAAAACCAAAGAAAGTAGAATGAAGGAAAAAGTGAATATGAGAACAGAAATAAGTAAAATATAAGACGAACATATAACAGAGAGGATTCAACAAAGCCACAAGATGGTTCTTACAAACCTCTGGTAAATCTCATGAAGAAAATAGATTTCTGGGTCCAAAATGGAATACAGAATCTACATATTTTTTAAGAAATCCGTAGGAGAGTGTGATATACAATCATGTTTGCACATCAAACATATCGAAATCACTGACCTAAAAGACCTACTCATTTTTAGCGAGAAATACTTATTTAATAGAAAAATTTCAAACACTTTGTAAGGCCGTCATGGCCACGAGAAACTTTTTCGCCATCCATATTACCATTTGCAGTGAAATAATTCCTATAACTTAGTTGAGCCTGGTTTGAAATTCTAATCCACTAGGAATTGTTTTCTTCGGGTAAACATTGCTCTTTTTACTTGTCCTTGCTCAAGTGCAAATGTCCCTTAGGAGGTAAAGCAAAATCACTAACTGGTTTGTCATATTTCTCTTACTAGATACCTTCCTGCTATGCTTAGAGGCAGCGAGAGAGGTGGCAAAGCCAGAAGGAGAGGACCTGAAAGAGGGGAGAATGACTATGGGTCAGTCTGGTCCCAGTCGTGTTCCATGGTTTAAGCTCATAAGTACCCGACACCAAATAGTTTCTGGTCAATGTAGATGTGTTCTGAAAGTGGACAGTGCGTGGGAAACCACAGTCTTTGGGTAGTTTTGAGCTCACCCAGTATCAGCCACAAGGCATGCGCTTTCACATTATAATCTTAGTGATATCACTTATATGTGGAATCTAAAGTATGATACAAATGAACCTATTTGCAAAATAAAAATACACTCACAGAAATAGGAAACAGACTTGTGGTAGTCACAGGGGAGGGGGCTGGAGAGGGGATGGGCTGGGAAGATGGGGTTAGCAGGTATAAGCTTTTATACATAGAATGAATAAACAGCAAGGTCCTACTGTATAGCACAGAGAACTATAGTCAGTATTCTGTGATAAATCATAATGGAAAAGAATAAGAAAATTGTATATGTGTGTATAACTGAATCACTTTGCTGCATAGCAGAGATTAACACAACACTGTAAATCAGCTATCCTTCAATTTAAAAATTATTCTAATCTTCGTGAAATGTAAATTGTTATATTTTCAGGGACCTTCGGGGTTACTGGTAATGCTTGAAGCTAAGACTGTTAAATCCTTGAGAGTCAAAGATGTACTCTGTTGTAAACTGGAATTCAACTCAGCAGTAGAAAAACTGACTCTCAGTGCTGCAGTCTTGTGACAGCAGCCCGCAGTCCTGTATATCAGTAGGTCTGTGCAGTATTTAGGTGTTAACAGGGTGTAAGAACAAAGGGCACTAATTTGCAGTCTTGTCTTGGACTTGCAACACAGAAATGTTATTAATATTTTAGGGCACATCTGAGTTTAATAAATGCATAGAAAGATGCTGAGTAGAATTTAAGACTTCTTCCTAGGTATGGCACTAATAGATCAGAATTTGACTTAAATTTATTTGCTTTTTAAAAACTCTAGATCACAGAATCTCCATGAATTAGATGGGAGGGCAGGGGGAAATATCTTCCTTCACACCCTCAAAGAGTTAAATTTTAGCTTCTCAATTCCCAAGTCACATTAAACAAAGACCTATTATATGACCCTGTGAACATAGCCCCCAAAGTTATGATTTATTTTCCAATTTTATAAAAAGTAATGGTTCAAACAGAAATGGTATTTGCAATTTAAAAAGATAAAGTATAGGTTATCATTGTCTCTTTCAGGATCCTTTTTATCTCTCAACCTCTTGTTCGGATTATTCTTCTAGGAACTCACAGGCTTCTCTGGTGGCTCAGATGGTAGAGACTGTCTGCAATGCAGGAGACCTGGTTTCAATCCCTGGGTCGGGAAGATCCCCTGGAGGAGGGAATGGTTACCCACTCCAGTATTCTTGCCTTGAGAACTCCATGGACAGAGGAGCCTGGTAGGCTACAGTTCATGGGGTCACAAAGAGTCAGACATGACTGAGCTGCTAATACACGTACAAACACACTTACGGTTTTGAAAGCAAATAGTTAGTATGACTGAGTTATACTCCCAGATTTTATCAGTGATTTTTAAAGAAGGTCTGTAACTTGCTTAGATTATCCAGAGCTTGGGCTGTAAGATACCCTGTAAGGCTCCAGTCTTCTTTTCTCAGAAGCTGCAACATTCAAAAGCAGGTGAAGTTTATCTTTAACATCTCTTTTCCTTAAAGTCTCCATCCCCCTCCTCATGGGCTCAGCCTCCAACATGCTGCCCTCCACTTGCTGAATACCTTCTGGCAACTCTCCAATCTAAATTGCTGTACTCAAATAATTTCTGGGGTTATGGACCTCTTTTCATAGTCCCATTTCTGGAAGGACCCTGATCTCAACTATGATCTGATAAGCTAATTTGTGTGAAGTGTTGGCAACCAAAATGATGTAGGGGTTACCTCCTTGAGGCTGGCAGTTACTCAGTTTTTAGAGGAAGGAAGTTGGTCTCAACCTATTGAAAGTTTTATTTGGGCCTTGAAAAAATAGCATTCAGTTCAGTTCAGTGGCTGAGTCGTGTCCGACTCTGCGACCCCATGAATTGCAGCACACCAGGCCTCCCTGTCCATCACCATCTCCCGGAGTTCATCCAGACTCACATCCATCGAGTCCGTGATGCCATCCAGCCATCTCATCCTGGGTC
>SJYQ01003756.1:30530-41399 GCA_006410935.1 Redunca redunca
ATAAGGGTGGTGTCATCTGCATATCTGAGGTGATTGATATTTCTCCTGGCAATCTTGATTCCAGCTTGTGTTTCTTCCAGCCCAGCGTTTCTCATGATGTACTCTGCATAGAAGTTAAATAAGCAGGGTGACAATATACAGCCTTGACGTGCTCCTTTTCCTATTTGGAACCAGTCTGTTGTTCCATGTCCAGTTCTAACTGTTGCTTCCTGACCTGCATATAGGTTTCTCAAGAGGCAGGTCAGGTGGTCTGGCATTCCCATCTCTCTCAAAAACTTCCATAGTTTATTGTGATCCACACAGTCAAAGGCTTTGGCATAGTCAATAAAACAGAAATAGATGTTTTTCTGGAACTCTCTTGCTTTTTCCATGATCCAGCGGGTGTTGGCACTTTGGTCTCTGGTTCCTCTGCCTTTTCTAAAACCAGCTTGAACATCAGGGATTAAATGACCAATTTTACCTTTAAGACATTCATGGATATTGAATCTTCTGAGAACTGTGGCTAGAAATATTGTATGCCATGATCAACAGTGACTTTAAAAATCTGATGAAATTTAAAGAAACCCTCTCAGTGATTTTTTTTTAAGAATCAGAAATGTGTAATGATTTGCTTTTCTTGTTTAAAATAAGCACTTGTGGGTTAGGAAATCTTAGTCCATAAAATTCTTTGTCCAGTATATAAAATTATCACAACTTTAGTCCTTACTAGAAATGTGAATATATATATATAAATATGACAAAAACTATTTCCTAAGAAAGATTTGAAGATTAACATAAATGAATAAAACAGAAAGTCTTTGCAAGACTACTCAAGTTAGTGACAGCAATACGTTTATTCTCATACAAAATCACAGTTACCTGAGACTTTTGTGTTTGCAAAAACAACCTTTGATGGTTGAAGTCAGTACGTAAACAGTGACTATTCTCTCAATTCTAAATAAGGGTTAAAAATACTGAGTGTATTTAGTTAACGTGTTTAGGTATTTTATTTTTTTAATTGGTAAGAAGAGGAAAAGGAGTGCTTTAATTTCATGAATGAGGAAATGGAGCCACAGAAAGACAAAGTGACTGTTCCGTGGTCACAAAGGAGGACAGTGGCACATTTCCAATATATTTGATCTGTCCCTTGCTCGACTATGCTTCATTTAACCAGCTAGAGCACCAAAAACTCTGGGGTTTACTCCCATCATTTTTTTTTTTTCTTTTTCAAAAAAGATGTGAAAGCCATCTCTGGAGTCTTAAGGTTGGGCAGTGAAGCCAGATGTGGGCAGATAGGCAGAGTGCATGGAAACAACCCTGACTCTTGCAAGGTCAGTAGAAGGCTGTGGGGTGTGCATTTGACATATTTGAGTCTATAACCTCTCAAGATACAGTGGGAAAGAAGAGCCTTCCTACCTTCCCAGGACCACCCAGTATAAGTGAACATATTTATTTCTGTAGGTCCCTGAAAGACCTGAAAAGAAGTGATAGTGAATATCGACACTTGTACTCTATTTTCACTGTGACCCATGCACTTGCCCTTCCATCACAGGGGTGGATTCACATGTGCCCAAGGCAACATATATAGAGTGGTTCATTGTGACATTGTTACAACAGGAGGCAGAAGAAACAAGTTTGTGGTCCATCAGTAGGGTTATGGACAGATTGTGGTTTATTCATTAATGAGAAACCTTAATGTGGTTAAAGTAAATGCATTAGATCTACAAGATTCATAAAATCTCATGAGCATAATGTGGAAGGAGATCAAATGAAATGGGAGCTCTTGGTGTCTTTTGACACCACCAGTGGTGCCCCCATCAACTGAAAAACAAAATGCACGACCTGAAAGCTGAGGGTTGTGTTTTATCAGGTGGACAAATCTGAGGACTGAAGCCCAGGACACAGCATCTCGGATAACGGAGAAAACTGTTCCGAAGAGGAAGGAGGGAATGCCAGTTTTTGCAGCAAAGCCAGACAGTTGGAACAGAAGTTTACCGTTCATAAAAGAAAACCAGATATCTCAAGCCAAGGAATTCAGCGTTCTTCTATAAATGGGAAGATGCAAGGCAAGAGCCTGGGTTCACTGAAATCATTCCTTTGACGTGCACCCCGGCTGTAGGGGCCAGTACCCTGTGCTCTCATCCTGAGTTTCCTCAGGCTGCACTGTTGGGGCTGGTGGCCGTCTGATGATTCAGTGGTGGGTATTATGGCTCCATTCTAAGTTCCCTTAGGAATGTTTGCAAGAAAATCTCCATATTTGAAGTCTTTTATTTTATATTTTCTAGTGTATCCTTCTATCTTGATCATCTATAACTGACTATTTAATAGAGTAATCAGTTTCTCTTTTCCACTATGTCTGCTGATAATAATGCCAACTCTGATCAATTCTATGTGCAAAATTCCCACGAATACTGGACTACTTACGAAAATGTGTTTAAGGAGAAAAATTAAATGTAAACCCCTTATTAAAAAGGCACATTTGCCAATTAGAATTTTAAGCTTTAAGTTAATCTTAATGAGAAATCATGTAAATAACTCAAACATCAAAGGATAAAAATGTGTACAGAAAAAGTCTGGCCTGCTCTTGTCTCCTGTCTCCTATCTACTCAGTTCTCATTGCTCCAACAGATAAAACTGTTATTATTTTCATGTTATAATAGATTTTTCAAGTCAACTAGAGAGATGAGATAGCTATGTGGTCCTAGTTAATTTATAGGGAAATTTATATAAATATATTTATGGAGAAGCTGGTACATGTAAAATAATGTGCCAGTCCAATGTAAGACCCATTTTCTCCCACTGCAGGACCTGTGATATAGTAAGAAAATCAACAAATTCAACTGTAATAAAAGGTCCAATACAATCAGTTTGGGGTCCATCCCATTGTCGGAATCCATGACAGGTTACAAGTCTGAACTTGGTTCAGAAAACATGATCGCCATAACCATAACCAGAAGAGATGTCCAAACAGAAGAACACAAACTCATGTCTGATTTATTAAAGAGGAGATACATTTGCTATAGTGTGAAGTGATGAGTAGGATGCTGGCATGGAAGGGAAAGGCATTACAAATGGAAGAAGCCACATTGTCAAGCAAACGGAGGCTGGGAGAGCATGGGCACAATCGAACTCTAGGTACCTTGTTTTGGTTGAAGGGCAGTATATAGCTGACAGTTTGTTTATAGTTTGGGAAATAATGAGACAAGCCAGTAAAGTTTAATTTGAGACCGTGTTATGGGAAATCCATAAATCCTGCAGTAGGCAGTTTGTGTTTAATGCCATGTGTACAGGGAAGCTATTGAAAGTTTTTGCACAGGCATGCTCATGGCTGGGCTCCAGAAAGAGTAATATTGTGGCAAGGTAAACTTGAACTGGAGAAACTGGTACATACAAAACAGTGTGCTAATCCAAGATGGGTAATGTTTAAAAAAAAATGGTTCTCAAAAACATTGAGTTGGGACTGGATGAATATGTGTTGGGCTGACTGTAGTTGACACCTATTTTTTTTATATATGTAATTATTAATAGCATAGTATTTCAATCTCAAAAACATTCTAGTTTGGATAATGATGTATTCATCTGCTTCTCCCTAGTTGAGAGATTTTTGCAGCATTCCAGGTACTTGAAATTCAGAACTGGGCCTTCACACAATTATTTTTAAGACATAGGCATTAATCTTTATGATGCTTGGTAATAAGATATATTGTTGTTTTTCAGTCACTGAGTTGTGTCTGATTCTTTTAGACCCTGTAACACACCAAGTCCTCTGTCCTCTACCATCTCCCAGAGTTTGCTCAAATTCTTGAGTCAGTGTTGTTCTCTAACCATCTCATCCTTTGGTGCTCCCTTCTCCTTATGCCTTCAGTCTTTCCCAGCATCCAGGCTTTTCCAATGAGTTGGCTCTTTGCATCAGGTGGCCAAAGTATTGGACCTTCAGCTTCAGCATCAGTCCTTCCAATGAATATTCAGGGTTGGTTTCCTTTAGGATTGACTGGTAGGAACTCCTTGCTGTCCAAGGGACTCTCAAGATACAAGGACAATAGAAAAGAGTCTTATCAAAAAATCAATTTAGGGTTTTGAATCCGTTAATTAAGAGGGAGGTTGGTGGCACCAAGAAACAAAATAGGGAAGTTAGGAGAAACAGCAAGTTTACAAATAGTGTAAGAGACATTTTTTGGTGACCTACCCCAAACTTTCTCTCACCCAATTCTTCCTGGCTAGGAGAGATCTAAAATTGTTTAGTTATTCACCTTTTGCTGCATAACAATATTCTTAGGGAAAAGGAATCTAGATTAGTTCAACTGGTAAAAATCTGCCTGCAATACAGGAGACCTCAGCTCAATTCCTGGGTCAGGAAGATCCCCTGAAGAATGGATAGGCTACCCTCTCCAGTATTCTTGGTCTTTCCTTGTGACTCACCTGGTAAAGAATCTGCCTGCAATGTGGGACACCTGTGTTTGATCCCTGGGTTGGGCAGATGCCCTGGAGAAGGGAAAGGCTACCCACCCTAGTATTCTGGCCTAGAGAATTCCATGGACTGTATAGTCCGTGGGGTCGCAAAGAGTCAGACATGACTGAGTGATTTTCACTTTAAGCTAATCATAGTAATTCTTTAATCGCTGCCAGTGATTGGTGTGGAAAGAGTCTAGAGCCTAGTTCTGACCAGTGAGATGTGAGAGAAAGCCTAATGGGAGGGAACTTACATGAAAGTTCAAAGTGAAAAGTGAAAGAGAAGTCCCTCAGTCATGCCCAACTCTGCAACCCCATGGACTGTAGCCTACCACGCTCCTCCGTCTGTGGGATCTTCCCGGAGTGGGTTGCCATTTCCTTCTCCAGAGGATCTTCCTGACCCAGGGATCCAACCCGGGTCTCCCGCAGGTGCTTTACTGTCTGAGCCACCAGGGAAGTTATTAGTTTTTAAAAAGAAACAACAGAGAGAAATAGAATCTCTGTTCCTACCTTCAGACACTGGTATGAAAAGAAACAGTAACTAAAGCTGTTTTCTGTCATCAAGGATCAGAAGGGTGCGCCTAAAGATGTACTGAGAAAGATGCAGTGATAAGAGAGAGAGATACCGGTGATACTGCTGGGCCTCCGAATCAACATTTATGGAGCCTTCTTACCCCAGGACTTCTTGTCATATGAACTGGGGGATCCTCTTACTGTTAGAACATTTTCAATCGTATCTTCCATTACTTGTATCCCCCAAATTCTCCTGATTCAGATGTAGGTGCTGGGGTGGATTAGGGAGGAAGGAAGTTTCAAGTTTGACTTCTGATTAAGTCTGAAGCTGGAATAAGGACTTGATCATCTAAACTTCCATAGTGTTTCATCTATCCTTCTCATCTCTTTTCCAGTTCCAACCAGTACTACAGACATAAAGGAGATGTCTCTCCCGTGAGACTATAAACACTGCTAGATTAAATTCAGTTTCAGATTCATGCTTTATTTTGCAGTACAAAGACTAATTCTTATATAATGGAAGACCTTAATAAATATTTCTTCAGGTAATTAATGAATACCTTGAACAAAATTAAGTAAGGCACTTAGAGGATAGACTGTCCCAGGTGTCAAAAATGTGTTCTTTAGCAATATTACTGGAGTAGGCTATTAGTCAGAGATATTTGAGAGAAGGTGGTAGGTATATCTGCCATTTTATAGCATAAACTACACGGATAATCTTGGTGTAGAAATTAATTGTTTTCTCAGGATGATTAATCAAAATGTGTAAAAGATATTTTAATAACTAGACATACTTTTCTGGAGAAGTACAAGAAGCATAAGACTTAGTCTCAATAAAATAGACACGAAGAACTTTAAAATCTACTTTACTAGGAATGATGAGGATAAATACTCTAACATATGTTAAAGCACTGTGGGCTCTTTGGAAACTGCTATATGAATCAAATATAAATACTAATGTTCCATTTTGGCAGTCTGCCAGCTCTTCAACAGAGTTACATTGATGCCTATGTTCCAAAAACATAATTGCAAAACATAAAATTTTATTCCAGAAAGTTTTCTAAAAAACCAACACATAGAGTCACAAACAATGGTTATTTCTTTGTTATTGTTGTTGTTCAGTCACTAAGTGGTGTCCAACTCTTTGGGACCCCATGAACTCCAGCACACCAAGCATCCCTGTCCTTCACTACCTCCCAGAGTTTGCGCAGACCTATGCTCATTGAGTCGATGATGCCATCCAACAGTCTCATCCTCTGTCACCTTCTTTTCCTCCTGCCTTCACTCTTTCCCTGTATCAAGGTCTTTTCGAATGAATCAGCTCTTCACATCAGGTGGCCAAAGTATCTGAGCTTCAGCATCAGTCCCTTCAATGAATAGTCAGGGTTGATTTCCTTTAGGACTGACTGCTTTGATCTCCTTGCAGTCCAAGGGACTCTCAAGAGTCTTCACCAGCACCACAATTTAAAAGCATCAGGTGTACAGTGCTGAGCCTTCTTCATGGTCCAGCTCTCACATCTCTACATGACTCCTGGAAAAACAATAGCTTTGACTGTATGGACCTTTGTAGCAAACTGATGTCTCTGCTTTTTAATATGGTATCTAGGTTTCTCGTAGTTTGTCATCCAAGGAGCAAGGATTTCACGGCTGCGGTTACTGTCCTCAGTGATCTTTGAGCCCAAGAAAATAAAATCTGTCACTGTTTCCACTATTTCCCAGTCTATTTGCCATGAAGCAGTGGGACCAGATGCCAAGATCTTAGTTGTTTGAATGCTGGGTTTTAAGTCAGTTTTTTCACTCTTCTCTTTCACCCTCATCAAGAGGCTCTTTAATTTCTCTTCACTTTCTGCCATTAGAGTGGCATCATCTACATATCTGAGGTCGTTGATATTCCTCCCAACAATCTTGATTCCAGCTTATGAGTAATCCACCCTGGCATTTCTCATGATGTACTCTGCATAGAAGTTAAATAAGCATAATGACAATACATAGCCTTGAAGTACTCCTTTTCCAGTTTGAACCAGTCCATTGTTCCATGTCTGGTTCTAATGGTGGCTTCTTGACCTCCATACAGTATTCTCAGGAAACAGATAAACTGGTCCTATTCCCACCTCTTTAAGAATTTTCCACAGTTTGTTGTGATCTATATAGTCAAAGCCTTTAGCGTAGTCAATGAAACAGAAGTAGTTTTTTTTTTTTTCTGGAATTCTCTTGCTTTTTCTATAATCCAATGGATGTTGGAAATTTGATCTCTGGTTCCTCTGCCTTTTCTAAATCCAGCTTGAACATCTGGAAGTTCTCAGTTCATGTACTGTTGAAGCCATCCTTGAAGGATTTTGAGTTTTACTTTGCTAGCCTGTGAAATGAGTACAATTGTATGATAGTTTGAATATTCTTTGGCATTACCTTTCTTTGGGATTGAAATGAAAACTGACCTTTTCCAGTCCTGTGGCCACTGCTGAGTTTTCCAAATTTGCTTGCATATTGAGTGCTTTATCTTTCAGGATTTAAAATAGCTCAGCTGGAATTCCTTCACCTCCACTAGCTTTGTTTGTAGTGATGCTTCCTAAGGCCCACTTGATTTCATGCTCCAGGATGTCTGGCTCTAGGTGAGTGATCACACCATCATGGTTATCTGGGTCATTAAGATCTTTTTTGCATAGTTCTTCTGCATATTTTTGCCACCTCTTCTTAATATCTTCTGCTTCTCTTAGGTGCATACCATTTCTGTCCTTTATTGTGCCCATCTTTGCATGAAATGTTCCCTTGGTATCTAATTTTCTTGAAGAGGTCTCTAGTCCTTCCCATTCTATTGTTTTCCTCTATTTCTTTGCATCGATCACTGAGGAAGGCTTTCTTATCTCTCCTTGCTATTCTTTGGAGCTCTGTAGCCCCAACAGAGAGTGAGCCAGACCTGCGTTTGAGTGTTTAAGTGTCTTCTGCAGAGGCATGGGTCAGCAATAGCCTGCCACGGGGACAGGGGCTCTGGCTGCAGTAGACCTGGGTCATGCAGCATTACTCACCACAGAGCTGCTGAGCAGAAAACCCACAAACTGCAGGCAAGTATACCAAAGAAATTCGCACACTGAATTTTCTAGAACTGAAAGTTCTGGGACCCACAACAGATTTCCCAACCTGAATGTGAACGTGAAGCCACTTAGTCGTGTCTGACTCTTTGTGACCCCATGGACTGTTGCCTACCAGGCTCCTCTGTCCATGCGATTTTCCAGGCAATAGTACTGGAGTGGATTGCCATTTCCTTCTCCAAGGGATCTTCCCAACCCAGGGATCAAACCTGGGTCTCCCACATCGTAGACAGATGCTTTACTGTCTGAGCCACCAGGGAGGTCGACTTGGAGATCCAGCAAAGGGACTGAGAACCCCCAGGGAATTTGACCTGGGAAGCCAGTAGGATTTGATTACAGAACTTCCACAGGACTGCAGAAACAGACTCTTGGAGGGCACAAACAAAACCTTGTGTGCTCCAGGACCCAAGAGAAAGGAGCAGTGACCCCACAAGAGACTGACCCAGACTTGCCTATGAGTGTCCAGGAGTCTCTGGTGGAGGCATGGGTTGACAGTTTGGCCTCAGACCAAACAACAAGGATGGAACACAGCTCCACCCATCAACAGAAAATTGGATTAAAGATTTACTGAGCATGGCCCCACCCATCAGAACAAGACCCAGTCCCCTGCCCCAATCAGTCTCTCTCACCATGAAGTTTCCATAAGCCTCTAACCTTATCCATCAGAGGGCAGGCAGAATGAAAACCACAATCACAGAAAACTAACCAAACTGATGACATGGACCACAGCCTCCTCTAACTCAATGAAACTATGAACTATGCCATGTAGGGCCACGCAAGATGGATGGGTCATGGTGGAGAGTTCTGACAAAACGTGGAGAAGGGAATGCCAAACCACCTCAGTATTCTTGCCTTGAGAACCCCATGAACAGTATGAAAAGGCAAAAGGAAAGGATTCTGAAAGATGAACTTCCCAGGTCAGTGGGTGCCCAATATGCTACTGGAGAAATAACCCTAGAAACCATGACGAGATGGAGCCAAAGTGAAAACAATGCCCAGTTGTGGATGTGACTGGTGATGGAAGTAAAGCCTGATGCTCTAAAGAACATTGCACAGGAACCTGGAATGTTAGGTCCATGACTCAAGGTACATTGAAAGTGGTCAAACAGGAGGTGGCAAAGGTGAGCATCAACATTTTAGGAATCAGTGAACTGAAATGGACCAGAATGGGTGAATTTAATTCAGATGACCATTATATCTACTACTGTGGGCAGGATTCCCTTAGAAGAAATAGAGTAGGCCTCATAGTCAACAAAAGAGTCTGAAACACAATACTTGGGTGCAGTCTCAAAAATGGCAGAATGACCTCTCTTCGTTTCCAAAGCAAACCATTCAGTATCACAGTAAATCAAATCTATGCTCCAACACTAATGCTGAGAAGCTAAATTTGAATGGCTCTGTGAAGATCACCTATACGAACTTTTAGAACTAACACCAAAAAAAACCAAAAAAAAATGTCCTTTTCATCATAGGGGACTGGAATGCAAAAATAGGAAGTCAAGAGATACCTGGAGTAACAGGCAAATTTGACCTTGGAGTACAAAATGAAACAGGGCAAAGGCTAACAGAGTTTTGCCAAGAGCACACTGGTCATAGCAAACTCGCTCTTCCAACAACACAGGAGACAACTCTACACGTGGACATCACCAGATGGTCAATACCGAAATCAGACTGATTATATTCTTTGCAGTCGGAGATGGAGAAGCTATATACAGTCAGCAAAATCAAGACCCAGAGCTGACTGTGGCTCAGATCATGAACTCCTTATTGCCCAATTCAGACTTAAATTGAAGAAAGTAGGGAAAACCACTAGACCATTCAGGTATGACTTAAATCAAATCCCTTTTAATTATACAGTGAAAGTGACAAATAGATTCAAGGGATAAGATCTGATAGACAGAGTGCCTGAAGAACTATGCATGGAGGTTCATGACATTGTACAGGAGGCAGGGATCAAGACCATTCCCAAGAAAAAGAAATGCAAAAAGGCAAAGTGGTTGTCTGAAGAGGCCTTACAAATAGCTGAGAAAAGAAGAGAAGAAAGGCAAAGGAGAAAAGGAAAGATATACCCATCTGAATGCAGGGGCCACATGAAGGAGTACAAAGGATGCTAGCTGACAGCCAGCATCAAAGCCCCATACATATGGGTGAAGCTATTTGGACTCTCTTGCCTAGTCCAGTCACCAACTAAATGCAGCCACATGGGTAAATCCAGATGAGATTAGCAGAAGAGGTATCCTGTGAATCCACAGAATTGTAAAAAAAAAAATAATAAATCATTATTCTTTTAAGCCACAAAATTTGGAGTGGTTTCAGTTCAGTTGCTCAGTCATGTCTGACTCTTTGCAAACCCATGAATTACAGCATGCCAGGCCTCCCTGTCCATTACCAACTCCTGGAGTTCACCAAAACTCACATCCATCAAGTCGGTGATGCCATCCAGCCATCTCATCCTCGGTCGTCCCCTTCTCCTCCTGACCCCAATCCCTCCCAGCATCAGAGTCTTTTCCAATGACTCAACTCTTCACATGAGGTGGCCAAAGTACTGGAGTTTCAGCTTCAGCATCAGTCCTTCCAAAGAACACCCAGGACTGATCTCCTTTAGAATGGACTGGTTGGATCTCCTTGCAGTCCAAGGGACTCTCAAGAGTCTTCTCCAACTCCGCAGTTCAAAGCAGTAATTCTCTGGCGCTCAGCTTTCTTCACAGTCCAACTCTTACATCCATTCATGTCTACTGGAAAAACCATAGCCTTGACTAGATGGACCTTTGTTGGCAAAGTAATGTCTCTGCTTTTGAATATGCTATCTAGGTTGGTCATAACTTTCCTTCCAAGGAGTAAG
>SJYQ01003756.1:42082-168783 GCA_006410935.1 Redunca redunca
ATAGATGGGGAAACAGTGGAAACAGTGTCAGACTTTATTTTGGGTGGCTCCAAAATCACTGCAGATGGTGATTGCAGCTGTGAAATTAAAAGATGCTTACTCCTTGGAAGGAAAGTTATGACCAACCTAGATAGTATATTCAAAAGCAGAGACATTACTTTGCCAACAAAGGTCCGTCTAGTCAAGGATATAGTTTTTCCAGTGGTCATGAATGGATGTAAGAGTTGGACTGTGAAGAAAGCTGAGCGCCGAAGAATTGATGCTTTTGAACTGTGGAGTTGGAGAAGACTCTTGAGAGTCCCTTGGACTGCAAGGAGATCCAACCAGTCCATTCTAAAGGAGATCAGTCCTGGGTGTTCATTGGAAGGACTGATGCTGAAGCTGAAACTCCAGTACTTTGGCCACCTCATGTGAAGAGTTGAGTCATTGGAAAAGACTCTGATGCTGGGAGGGATTGGGGTCAGGAGGAGAAGGGGACAACCAAGGATGAGATGGCTGGATGGCATCACTGACTTGATGGATGTGAGTTTTGGTGAACTCCAGGAGTTGGTGATGGACAGGGAGGCCTGGCGTGCTGCAATTCATGAGGTTGCAAAGAGTCAGACACGACTGAATGACTGAACTGAACTGAACTCTCATGCATTGGAGAAGGAAATGGCGACCCACTCCAGTGTTCTTGCCTGGAGAATCCCAGGGACAGGGGAGCCTGGTGGGCTGCCATCTATGGGGTCGCACAGAGTCAAACATGACTGAAGCGACTTAGCAGCAGCAGCAGCATGCCTGGGATCATGAGAGCAAAGAGAGAGGGCATCCGCAGCTCAACCAACCACTCTCACCTCTGTGAAATCCTCTATCACAGAAGTCTTTGTTTCCCCCAAAGCATTGTTTTTTAGACTTGTATTTTCCTGATTCTTTTTCTGAACTGAATGATGTAGAAGTTTCTTTGTAGTAATTAATTGTGAGTATCACATTTAGGACCGTGTAGAAATTTCTATTTGACATAAGTCTTAGCATTTGCAATTTGAACTATTTCTTATACTTTTGTAAATCTAAGTATTCTTTAATACATACACTTACATAAACACACACACACACACACAGTCTCACATATACTTGGGGGAATAGTTCCTGAACATTAAAAACTACTGATATCACTGTTGAAATTCAAACTATTCAGTGTTTCAAAATCCTTCATATGATCAACTTAAATTCTTGTACAGAGATAAAATTTGACTTAGATTAGACAAAGGAAGGGGGAAGATAAAGATTACAAAAGATAAGGCCTGGAATTCAAAACCCATGACTAGATTCGGTAGTTAAATTGGAAGAAGATCATCAAGTAGATAAAAATCCTCAGGGGGGAAAAAAATACGAATATCAGTTTTTTAAACCTGGAAGAGGGACTGGTGTGGTCACAATGATAATAAACCAGGTTGGGACAGTCACTTCCAGTTACTGACAGAATCAAGGGATGATTTAACCTTTCTCAGGAGAATATTAGAAAATCCTTTTTTTCTGTAGGAACATGTTCTTTTATCAACAGATTAGAAATATCACAAGCCACAGTCTATTAAATAGATTGTCCCTTGGCTCTCATTCAGTTCTAGTACCAATTTCCTCTGCATATCTGAACAAAGATGCAATCCCTGGTGCATGTCCGCCCTCGGCACGTGAAATCTGTGTTATTTATTCACAGTGAGAGCCATCCTGGGTACACCGGAATGTACAACAAGCTGACGGCCTACATGCCGCACTCATATGTTTTGAGGGATTCTCTTTTTGAAACTTTTTTTCCAATTATTTTTGGCTGTTCTGCATGCCCTGCAAGACCTTGGTTCCCTGACCGGGGAACAAATCTATGCCCCCTGCAGTAGAAGTGTGGGGTCTTATCCACTGAATCGCCAGGGAAGTCCCACACACATACATTTTTGAGATGCTAAATCAGGTTCCACTATGTATAAGCTTCCTTAGTTGCAATGGCCACAGCAATGATTTGTTAGGGCTTTGCATCCCATTTGTTTAGGCCACTATTCTCATTTGCACACACACACACACACACACACACACTACCTGCCCCCCTCCAAACTACCCTCTGAAATATTATGACTCCATTTTATATGCACAGGTGTCAGACTCAAATTGGAAATGTACGTTTTTCTATTTTGTACCAACAATGTCAACGATTGCCTGCCTACTCACCTCCCATCCTAAGGAAAACTGCCCCCCTCCGCTGTCCCTCGTGCATCGGTGGCCACACGCACCCTGTGCTCAGAGATTCATTCTCTACCCCCATCCCAAACCCCTCGCTCTGGTCACACACAATAGCTTGGTCCTGACACACTTAACTGACCAGGGGCCCTCCAATGAGTAGGCTTGCCACCAACCAGTGACACACCCTGGAATGAAGTGCTTGTCTCAGTCAACCAGACTGCTGCTCTCGGGAAACAAAAAGAGTCAGTCACACAGGAGTAGCCGGAGCTGTAAAGTCATGATCACAGCCAACTTCATGGCCTGCGGTCTGTGCAGCTACCCAGGACTCGAAGCTTAGCAAGATCCTACCCTTGATTTAATGTTCTGCTCTTGGTGTCTTAAAATTTTTTTCTTTCTTTCTTAATTTTTCATTAATTTTTACTGAGATATGGTTGTTTTACAGTGTTGTGATGTTAGTTTTCACTGTACAGCGAAGAAAATCAGCTACACGTATACGTATATTCCCTCCTTTTTTGAATTTCATTCCCATTTAGGTCACCGTAAGGCACTGAGTAGAGCTCCCAGTTCTATACAGTAGAGTCTCATTAGCTGTCTATTTTGTACATAGTATCAATAGTGTATATATGTCAATCCCAATCTCCTAATTCATCCCACCTCCTCTTTTCCCCCCATTAGTGTCCATATTTGTGTGTCTCTATTTCTATTTTGGAAATAAGATCATCTATACCATTTCCCTAGATTCTGTATATATGCATTGATACATGATATTTGATTTTCTTTTTCAAACTGACTTCATTCTGTATGACAGTTTCTAGATCCATCCACATTTCTGAAAATGATATGATTTCATTCCTTTTTATGACTAATATTCCATTGTCTATATGTCCCACATCTTCTTTACCTGTGTTGCTTTAAACCGACACTTAGGTTGCTTTCATGTCCTGGCTATTGTAAATAATGTGGCAAGGGATATTGGGATGCAAGTGTCCTTTTGAATTCGCATCTTGAAATTTTTAATAATTAAATTCTTGACAACTTTTTTAGCAAGGACCCTGCGTATTCATTTTTCGGTGGACCTCACAAGTTATATAGTCAGTCCCAGTCACGACATGGAAACTGGAGCATCAAATCTCAGATGGAAGAATGGGCTCTAAGAGAAATTTAAGACATAATCATTTTTAGAATTTATTTTTATTTTATCAAAATAGAACAAAACTCTTATTTTTATAATGCCAATTCCCGAAAACAAAACACAACACTCTTTTTTTGCTGCTAGGTTACAAAGGAAATACAAAGCTCCCCAGCTGGAGTTTTCTCTCTCCTAATCGTAAGAGCCATGTTAGGATTTCTGGGGGAAGTGTGAGTGAGATGTTTATGAAAGGCTGGCATCAGCTTAAAGGGCTGAGAGATACTGGAACAGAGAGAACTGGGCAGTGGTGATAAGCCCAGTGAGAATCTGAAGATCTAAGTGACAGGAAGTGGACCAAGGAACAGAGAAAGCTGCAGTGATGGAGCTGATCTGTGAGTCCAGGCCGTTACTAACGATGCCCTGTTTAATCCGGGCACATAGCCTATCTGCAGGTATCTGAGATCTCCCCTTGCCCATCTGCTGCTCCTTACAGAGAAGAAAATACAAGTGTGCTAGGTGCTTTAAAATGTGTGGGCCCTCGTTTCTTTCTCATACATAGACAATCAGTAAGGGCTTGGATTTCAAATCAAGTATCTTTTGTTAGCACCTAATTGATGTAATGATAACATTGATATCCCAGCTCTAGAGATATTAAACTAGAGGTTCAGATACCCTTTCATACCTAAAACACCCTCTTTCTCCTCTCCCTAGCTCTAGGAATGATTTTAAGAGACAACTACACGATTTGAGGAGAAAACTTTCTTTTGGTAAAGGGCCACGAACCACTTTCCACCTCCTCTTAGTGACATCTTTAATATTAATTGAATGAAATTCTCAAGGCTTTGGGAAAACAGCTCTTCACCTCAAAGTACAAAAATAGTCTCAAAGAGAAACAATCTCTAGGGCTTTTAGTCATTCCAGACAATCTGTTAATGAGATAACTGAGAATTGCCAGAAAGTGTGGGAGTTTTTCTTAATTTCCAAATATGTGGGACATTTTCTGTCTGATTTAGATGCCACATCTCTGTGGGTACAGAATGCAATGGAGAGGATGGGGAAGGGATAACTGGGAGCTGGAGGGTTGTCGATGCAAACTATTATATATAGGGTAGATAAACAATAAGATTCTACTGTATAGCACAGGGAACTATTCAACATCCTGAGATAAACCTTGATGCAAAAGAATATGAAAAAGAATGTCCATATGTGTAACTGAATCAATTTGCTATACAGCCCAACATAGTAAATCAACTCTTCCTCATTAAAAAACACCAACTACTACTACTCGGGGAACCAGCACAGAATGAAAGTTTAAATACCATACCAGCAGTTTCCAGTTGTTTTGTTTATTTCAGTTCTAAACACCCTTCTTTGTCCCTTTCACCACTCTGGAAAATTTTCTGTACAGAAAATATATAGTTTTTCAATTGCAGTGACTTAAAATGTTATTTTGAGAAACTTCAGAATTTCCTGACACCTCTTGAAATAGCAAAAGACCCCCAAGGTGCTGCAAATCCAAATAATGAAAAGCATTAAAAATAGCAAGGAAAAGTCACCTGAAGCAACTAGGAATGAAATTTCACTCTTCTATAGAGTGTATGTACACACACACATCGTCTTCAGGTACTCATACCCCCATGATTGACCTCAACCAAAAAGTTTATCTTTCCAGAATTTTGAAACACTTTAATAATATTCTCATTACATAGTACTGGTAATGATTTCTTTTATAACGTAAAAGGAATAGAAGGTTTTTGAATTTCAGATCCTGGGAGATAACAATAATAGAAGTGTCTGAATAATTATGAAGAACTGAAGCAAAGAAAGGAAAGTTTTTTTCCTCTGCCCATTCAGAAACTATAGCATTTTAACTACTTTAAAAAAAAGAAAAAGAGGAACCAGCATTATTAGAAAGAGGCAAGGGAAAAGTGGGTGATTTTTAAAACAATTTCTGCATGGTCTGAATCATTTTTAAATTATTCTAAAAGAATTTTTTAAATTATTTTGCTGTCTTTTGGTCTTGCTCTGGAGATATGGGGATCTCTTTGTTTCTCACGAAGAAAAGATCATTGTTAAAATTTATAGTCTTAGCCTTTGGCTGAAAGTTGGAAATAATATAGACCAGTGGTTCTCAAAGCATGGTTCCTGAACCAGCAGCATCAGTATTACCTGAGAACACTAAAAAGGCAAATTCTGTCAACTGTACTTCAATAAAATAAATTTTAAAAAATAATGTAATCTCTCTATTCTAAAAAAGAAAAAAAGCAAATTCTGAGCATCTTCTCTGGACCCACAGAATCAGGAACTAGGGGTGTAGGACCCAGCAACCTGCAACTGGCCAAGCCCTCGAAGTTTGAGAACCTCTGGTTTAGACCCTCTCCAGCCACTGAAGAATTCTCCACCGTGGCGGTCCTGACAGCAGCCTGGCCACACGTGTGACAGCACAGGTCAGCTGCGCCTATCAGAGCCTAGCATATTAAGAGTAGACACAATGTACTGTAATGTTAATAATAATTAAATACAAATATAATAAACATCCCCACCCTCATCGTCTTCGTCATCACCATCCACCCACTGCTTATGAATCTCCACTGTCAGTCAGCTTGCTAGCTATTGACACTCCATTCTTTTAGGATATACCTAACTGGAGAAGGCAATGGCACCCCACTCCAGTACTCTTGCCTGGAAAATCCCATGGACAGAGGAGCCTGGTGGGCTGCANCAGTTGTTTTGTTTATTTCAGTTCTAAACACCCTTCTTTGTCCCTTTCACCACTCTGGAAAATTTTCTGTACAGAAAATATATAGTTTTTCAATTGCAGTGACTTAAAATGTTATTTTGAGAAACTTCAGAATTTCCTGACACCTCTTGAAATAGCAAAAGACCCCCCAAGGTGCTGCAAATCCAAATAATGAAAAGCATTAAAAATAGCAAGGAAAAGTCA
This sequence comes from Redunca redunca, assembly GCA_006410935.1. Classification (NCBI taxonomy): domain Eukaryota; kingdom Metazoa; phylum Chordata; class Mammalia; order Artiodactyla; family Bovidae; genus Redunca; species Redunca redunca. The sequence continues at coordinate 48,367 of SJYQ01003756.1, forward strand.
CCTGAAGCAACTAGGAATGAAATTTCACTCTTCTATAGAGTGTATGTACACACACACATCGTCTTCAGGTACTCATACCCCCATGATTGACCTCAACCAAAAAGTTTATCTTTCCAGAATTTTGAAACACTTTAATAATATTCTCATTACATAGTACTGGTAATGATTTCTTTTATAACGTAAAAGGAATAGAAGGTTTTTGAATTTCAGATCCTGGGAGATAACAATAATAGAAGTGTCTGAATAATTATGAAGAACTGAAGCAAAGAAAGGAAAGTTTTTTTCCTCTGCCCATTCAGAAACTATAGCATTTTAACTACTTTAAAAAAAAGAAAAAGAGGAACCAGCATTATTAGAAAGAGGCAAGGGAAAAGTGGGTGATTTTTAAAACAATTTCTGCGTGGTCTGAATCATTTTTAAATTATTCTAAAAGAATTTTTTAAATTATTTTGCTGTCTTTTGGTCTTGCTCTGGAGATATGGGGATCTCTTTGTTTCTCACAAAGAAAAGATCATTGTTAAAATTTATAGTCTTAGCCTTTGGCTGAAAGTTGGAAATAATATAGACCAGTGGTTCTCAAAGCATGGTTCCTGAACCAGCAGCATCAGTATTACCTGAGAACACTAAAAATGCAAATTCTGTCAACTGTACTTCAATAAAATAAATTTTAAAAAATAATGTAATCTCTCTATTCTAAAAAAGAAAAAAAGCAAATTCTGAGCATCTTCTCCGGACCCACAGAATCAGGAACTAGGGGTGTAGGACCCAGCAACCTGCAACTGGCCAAGCCCTCGAAGTTTGAGAACCGCTGGTTTAGACCCTCTCCAGCCACTGAAGAATTCTCCACCGTGGCGGTCCTGACAGCAGCTCGGCCACACGTGTGACAGCACAGGTCAGCTGCGCCTATCAGAGCCTAGCATATTAAGAGTAGACACAATGTACTGTAATGTTAATAATAACAATTAAATAAAAATATAATAAACATCCCCACTCTCATCGTCTTCGTCATCACCATCCACCCACTGCTTATGAATCTCCACTGTCAGTCAGCTTGCTAGCTATTGACACTCCATTCTTTTAGGATATACCTAACTGGAGAAGGCAATGGCACCCCACTCCAGTACTCTTGCCTGGAAAATCCCATGGACAGAGGAGCCTGGTGGGCTGCAATCCATGCAGTCTCGAAGAGTCGGACACGACTGAGCGACTTCACTTTCACTTTTCACTTTCATGCATTGGAGAAGGAAATGGCAACCCACTCCAGTGTTCTTGCCTGGAGAATCCCAGGGACGGGGNTCCAGTGTTCTTGTCTGGAGAATCCCAGGGACGGGGGAGACTGGTGGGCTGCCGTCTATGGGGTCACACAGAGTTGGACACGACTGAAGCGACTTAGCAGCAGCAACTATTAGAACAGTCTTTCATATTTAGTTAAAAATTTACCCCTTTATAAGTTATCCATTGACCCTGATTTTGTCTTTTTCAGTAAGAGGGATCAGATTCTTCAGCACTTTACTGTGACTTTTTGGGTACATTTTATCTTTTTATTTATTTTTTTAATCAGAGTATAGTTGATTTACAATGTTTCAGGTGTACAGCAAAGTGATTCAGTTATACCTATATTTCCTTTTTCATCTTCTTTTCCATTATAGGTTATTACAAGATATTGAGTAAAGTTCCTTGTGCTATACAATAGGTCCTTGTTGTTTATTTTAAATATAGTAGTATCTGTTAAAGTATCTGTTAACCCTGAATTCCCAGTTTATCCCTCCCCTAACTTTCCCCTTTGGTAATGATTTTTTTAAATTTTTATTTTATATTGGAGTATAGTTTATTTACAGTGTTGTGTTAGTTTCAGGTGAGGTGTACAACAAAGTGATTCAGTTATACATATACATAATCTATTCCTTTTCAGATTCTTTTCCCATATAGGTCATTACAGAGTGTTTAGTAGAGTTCCATCTGATGTACAGTATGTCCTTTAATTATCTGCTGGATATATAGTAGTGTGTCTGTTATTCTCAGCTTCTAATTTATCCCTTCCCCCTTCCCCTTAAGTAACCACGAGTTTGTTTTCTATGTCTGTGAGTCTGTTTCTGCTTTGTAAATAAGTTCACTTGTACCACTTTTTAACATTCCATGTATAAGTGATATTATGTGATATTTGTCTTTGTATAACTTCAGTTAGTATGATAATCTCTAGGTCAGTTCATGTTGATGCATATGGCATTATTTCATCCTTCTTGGGGGACTAAGTAATACTCTGTTGTGTATATATATATGTATATGTATGTATGTATGTATGTATATATATATATATATATATACACACACACACACACACACACACACACCACATCTTCTTTATCCATTCGTATGTTGATGGACACTTAGGTTTCTTCCATGTCCTGTGTGTGCTAAGTCACTTCAGTCATGTCCATCTCTTTATGACCATACAGACCATAGCCAGCCAGGCTCCTCTGTCCATGGGATTCTCCAGGCAAGAATACTGGAGTGGATTGCCATGCCCTTCTCCAAGGGATCTTCCCAACCCAGCGACTGAACCCACATCTCCCATATTTCTTGCATCTCCGGCAGATTCTTTGCCCAGGGAGCCACCTGTCTTGGCTACTGTAAGTACTGCTGCTATGAACACTGGGAGGCATGTATCTTTTCTATTTAGAGTTTTAGTCTTTTCTGGATATACATCCAGGAGTGGGTTTGCTGGATCATATAGTAAACTATGACTTTTTAAATGTTTTTACAGAAGAGGCATATAATATGAGACATTAGAATCATAAGGCCCCTTCATTTTATACAAGAAAAATCTCAACCCCCAAACAGCTAAATAGATTGCAAGCTACTCTCCATATTTATCACTGTCTTTTCGTCTCTAGCCTAAGCTTCCAGACTTTTCAACCTTTCCCCAGTTGATATGACATGTGGGATCTTCACCCTTTCTTCACTGTTTTCTGAACATGCTCCTGTTGGTCCATATCTCTCTTAACATGCAGATTCCAGAATCTCACTCAAAACTCAAAATGTCGTTTGATTGTCACAGAGTGCATTGAAATGTTTCTTGCCACGATTTGGGGCTTTTTCTTCTTTGAATGTTACTTAAAGACTGTATTTACTTTTTTCCCCAGCTTTATTGAGACATAATTGACAAGCAAAAAATTGTGTTTGCATGGTGTGTACAGCATGACAATGAGAAGGCCAAGACCCGATTGACCTCACAAATATCACTCACGTTCACTCTGACTTATCTTCCAGGGGCCACACTATTTACCAGTGTAACCATGCATCTCCTTTTCCACCATCAGATCAGGTATGTTATGAAATCTCTGCCCATTGTTTTTACTGAAATTAAGATATGCCATATTATTTTAGCATTTCTTGGTTAACGCATCAGTAGGAAATGTCACCCCACTCCGGAATTCTTGCCTGGAAAATTCCATGGGCAGAGGAGCCTGCCTATAGTCCATGGGACTGTAAAGAGTCAGACATGACTCTGTGACTAAGCAAACTTATCTAACATGTTAATGGAAGAAATTCAGAACAGTTTATTGATTTAAAATTTGTTTGATTGAAGTACAGGTGGTTTACAGTGTGTTAATTTCTGCTGTACAGCAAAGTGATTCGGTTATACATACAAATATGTAGATCCGAGTTATTTTTCACATTCTTTTCCATTATGGTTTATCACAGGATATTGACTATAGCTCCCTGTGCTATTCAGTAGGACTTTGTCGTTTATCATTCTATATAAATAGTTTGCATCTATTAATCCCAGACTCCCAGCCCATCCACCCCCTCTTCCTTGGCAACCGCTAGTCTGCAAAACAACTTACTGTTTTAATGGAATGCACCTTGACTACAGTTTTTCATTATATCCTTTTCTCACAAACCTGATCTATAAATTTCCTGAGGCTTGATGTCAAGCCCCAATAATTACTAATTGTAGTTTCTAAGATTTTTCCATTTTCATACCCTTTTGAAAACTGGAGATATTTGCCCATCTCTAGTCTTCTGGATACATTTTTCCACACTCTACAACTTCTCAACTGTGAATGAAAATGCCTCTGAGGTGGTAATTGAAGCCATTTAATTTGGCTACAATATTATTTTTCTGGGTCTGAAGAATTGACTTGATTCAAAGAATTGATAGGGTCTTTTATTATCACCTCTCTTATCTTGATTTACAGTTTTCTCTTAGTCATGTCTTGCCATTTCTAATTTAGAAAAATATTCCATTTTCTGGGAAAGATAGTCACAAAATGACAATTCTGTCTTCTCTCTGTAAACCTTATCCCATCTTAGACAAAACGTAACTAGAATGCCCTTGCTAAGTGGTTAGGGGCTCAAACTTGAGGTCATCAAAATAAGGCTTGGTTGAAAAGCCTATCTTCTGAGCCAACAAGGACTCCCCCAAAAATGAAACCTATGGAAAAGAGAACTGTCATCTGTGTGATTAATGTCGGAGCTGATGTATCTAGCAGCCAGGGAGCTGGAACTGTGCCCCAGGATTTGAGAGACGCTCGCCATCATTCACGGACAGCTCTGGACCGCTGCAGGCCTTTTCCAAGAGGACGGTGCCTTCACTTCACTTCACTTCACTTCACTCAAGGCTCAGAGAACCTGAGAGCATTGCTTGCAAAGGCAGCTCTCCCAAGAGAGAAGGTAGGGCTAGTTAGCACAGTTTCTCCTTCTAGGCCCACTAATCAGCTCTTTGGTCCTTCACCACCACTATGGAGGTGGGGGTTGAGAGAGATGGGGAAAAGCCAAGATTAAAGGATGTTCCTCCGCATGCAAGACATGTAAGGAAGGAGTAAGTGTCCTTCACTGGTTTGAAAGCGCTGCTCCACTGTTTAACAGTATATGATATCGCTGAAGCAGCTTTACCTTTTTGCGCTTGTTTCCTCCTCTTTAAAGTGAAAGAAACAGCAACACACACTGAGACTTCGTGGTTTGTACTGCCCGACATATACCAAGTACTTTTTAAAAAGATGTTTATTTGGTTACGTTGGGTCGCAGTTGCACCGTGCAAGCTCTCTAGTTGTGGCGTGCAGGCTTAGTTGCTCCATGATATGTAGGACCTGAATTCCCTATCAAGGATTGAAACTTTATCCCCATATTTCAAGGTGGATTCTTTAACCACTGGACCACCAGGGATGTTCCTATCAAGTACTTTAAATAACGTAATCTCACCCTCAAGTCTCTGCTCACTGTGGTCTTTGACTTCCCTGAGTTATTCCTAACAGTTAGTGCTATGGTTTCGACTTGCCTTTATTTATTTATTTTGCTACCCATTGTCCCATGTTTGACTTCTGTCCTTTGAAAGCTTGAGCTTGTCAGAGAGCTCCCCATATAGCCATGATCGTTTCTCCTGATGTCCATCACGCCTGCCTGCATCTCTTTTTGAATCATCTGGATGTATAGTCAGAATTTCACTGCTCAGGATCTTTGATCTTGGTGAGTCATTTTTCTCTTTGTGTCTCTGGCTGTTGGGATGTACTTATTCTTCCTGGAACTTTTGAAGTCAGCTGTTCAGTTGGTCTGGAATGTATGTCCAGAAATGTCCAGCACTTCATTCCTTTCTTCTGTGAGCTCCAGGATGACATGGTCTCTTTTCCCTGTTTCTGTCACTCCCACATTGCTACCAAGTTCTCCTTTGTTGGTCAAAGTTAAATCCTAAGAGGCATATCACGGTTTCTCTTACTTTATGACATTTTGCTTGAGGGCCTAGAATTTAAATTAATAATTCTGGTTGGAAGTAATTTATATGGCCTTGGGCTGTTGAAATGTCAAATATTCACTCATTGTTTAGATTTTTATCATATTTCTTCTCTTTATCCTGCATGCCACCTACGTTCCTTTAAAAAATTCTGTAAGTACCTTATAATTCATCTCCATATTCATCTGTCACTTTTAATGGTCTATTTTTCAAATAAATAAACACTTGTAAGAAGATCTGAGTTTTCTAGCAAATAGGCTTAGTATTCCCCCAAAAGTATGATGATTGATAGAAACTTTTTTAAAAGTTAAAAATCTCTTTTGTTCATATTTTAAAAATATATATATATTTTCTAAAATGAATATCCTTAGAGGGAAACACTATTAGGAAGAGAAAAGAAAACTGTTTATTGTTAAGAAAAATGGACAAAGTTTTTTTCAAGCAAAAGATAAAAGTTTCAAGGACATTGTAAATGTACTAATTTAATGTTTGTACATCTTTGTTTTCATTGCTTTAAATAGTCATTAAGCTTATGGCAAGGATCATGTTATTTATTTAGGAGAAGTGCGAAATGGCATAATGGAAAGACTGTTGTTTTATTATATGTTCAGTACTTAGCACAGATTAAGTGCTGTAACCTAACATTTTTGAGGGACAAGATAGTCCATTGAAAAGATGATGGACTCTCTGCCTTGAAAAAGTACTTATGTAATTGCACATAAAATTTTTCATAAAATTCCAGCTCCCTCAGAAACCATGTGAGCAGTTACTCTGTGCCAGATACTTAGCTTATGCGTTGATTTTTCATTATTTGAGAAGCTGTTCTACTAATCTGTGGGATTCAAACTGTGAACCAGAAAAGTAGCTGGTTAGTGTTATACTCTATATTTGCATAATCATTTGCCTTACACAGGACACAGCTATTTGGGAGTACACTTGGGAGTGATTCAAATGTCTAAATCATGCAACTTTCTCCATTTGCCACTGGTTTTAGTGTTCCTTTTTCCAAATGAAAAAAAACCTCACAGGTGGCAAGAATATTGGATGATTTAAAGAACTCAGCTCTTCTAGCAGTTGGGTGCTTACTAAGTAGTAAAGAACTAATCAGAATTCAAATGGACCACACAGGCAGAAATAGCCAGCAGGGAATTTAGAAAGCATTCTATCGCCCCAGTCTGTTTAAACGTCCCTCCTTTTCTTTCTGCCTCTTTCCTACACTATTTTATATATTAAAAAGTCCCTGGGAAGCTTTTCACCTGCTGGTAGGGGGAGTCCATTCAGGAATTATCTGTTTACAGAAATAACTGTGCTGTTTCAATGTCAGTGATCTTTTGAAAGTGGAGAAGGCTACATCAGGGCCCAGGAGTTAAAATATGTCGCTCCCACAGGGTTGCAGGCATCTATAGCTGACCGAATAGGATGCAGGAGAACCATGAGAAAGTGCCACTCCTAGCAGGGGACAAAGAGCCCGCCCTGCTCCTTCATTAAAGAGAGTACACCTGGGTCCCAAGAGCCTTGACTTGGGTTGGGAGAAAGCTCAGTGTTCGCACCAACTAGCAAATCTCTGCATGTTAGAGGGGTGCAATTTGCTGAGGGCCATGACACCCCATCATTTCCTCTGACCATCAGCCAGTGATTTCATAGTTAGACTCTCCACTCTCCAGCCTCCTTGGGAGTTGCCCATCAGTTGTCCTTGGAAGACAGTTCTTAACTTAGAGGCACCCATAGTCTGGAACATTCTCTGGCACATGATGATGGGAAAATATCCCTAGAGGTGGCATCTTTTCAGTCAGTAAACTGGAACAACTTAATGGTGGTTGCTGTTTCTTCTGGTGAATAGAGATGTTCAAGAGAAAGTCAGGAGATTGCCCTTCTTATTTCTGTCAATCAAAGATGCATCACTTGCTTGTCACGAGTTATATCAGGAGGTCATGGGGCTACACAGTCTTTCACTTTTTTGGTGCATCTTGGTTTATGAACTAGTAGTTGTGTAGAGGGTAGGCAGTTTTGCAAGGATATCAACTCCTTGGAAGAAATGAGATGGAAACTGTGACCACTTCCCTTTTGAGGTTCATTGTGGTAAGATCCTCTGTTGGGCTGGAGTGTTCCTGACTGAGGTTCACTAGCAGTCCTCTGGGGGGACTCTGGGGGGATGCTTCAGGCAGTGAGTGGAGTCTGGCTGGCTATCCAGTGCTCTGTCTGCAGAGGGAGTGATATTGCAGTGAAGTGTTGCAGTTTATCACCTGTCAGACTGGCTGCCTTAGCCCCTTTTTGGCTATCATAAAATACTATAGACTCAGTTCAGTTCAGTCGTTCAGTCGTGTCTGACTCTTTGCGACCCCATGAATCGCAGCACATGAGGCCTCCCTGTCCATCACCAACTCCCGGAGTCCACCCAAACCCATGCCCATTGAGTCAGTGGTGCCATCCCACCATCTCATCCTCTGTCGGCCCCTTCTCCTCCTGCTAGGTGGCTTATAAACAACATATATTTATTTCTCACTGCTCTGGGGGCTGGAAAGTCCAAGATCATGGTGCTGCCAGATTTGGTGTATGATGAAAGCCGGATTCCTCAGTGATGTCCATCTTCTCCCTGTAACTTCACGTGGCAGAAAGGACAAGGGGGTTTTCTCATGCCTATTTCATAAGGGAACTAATCCCACTCATGAAGGTTCTTCTCTCATAACCTAATGACCTCCCAGACACCTCATTTCCTGATATCACCACAAAGAGTATTAGGATTCTAACATGTGCATTTCGAGGGTATGCATTCAGACCGTAGCACGGGAAAACATTAAAAAGCATACGGCAGCCCATCCTGCTGGCATTCCCATTAGCAGTGGGGATGCAAACTGGTATAACCATTTAAAGGGCTCCCCCAGTGGCTCAGCAGTAAAGAATCTGCCTGCAGTGCTTAGAAGAGAAAGGGCAATATCTGAGAAAACCACAGACTCGTTTCTCTCTTGAGCCACTGATCTCACTTCATGAATTTCACCTGAGGACACACCTTCAATAATATAAAACTATATTCTTTTAAGGCTGACAAAGGCTCCAGACCAGCAACATCAACATCACTGCAGCAGGGCACAAAGACAGTGGACCTGAATAGAAGGAAACATGGAAATAACAAAACGATACATAAATGTACCTTTTGACCCAGCAATGCCAGTTTCTGGGAATTAAACCTTCAGACATGCCTTCTCCAAGAAAAAAATTTTAAAAACTCACACCACAATACTGTTTATAGTTGCAAATTATTTGAAACAACTAAAATGCTCATACGTAGGAGAATGGTTAAATAAACCAGATACATCCACAAAATGGATATCGATGCAACCATGCAGCTTTATCAAAAAGAAAAAGGCAGAGCTCTGTCAACTAATATAATGGGATTTCTAGAATATATTGCTAAGTGAAAGAATCAAAATAAAAAAGAGTATAGTATGTTACTTTTATTACTTGTGTAATAAAATTAGGCTATATTTTATGTAAGAAAGATGCAGAACCTTAAAGGGATGAGAATAAAGTAGAAGAAATGGGGAAAAGGATGACTCTTTGAAAAGAATTTTTATATAAATCTAACACATAGAATTCTATGACTATTTTACATATTTAAAAACAAACCACAGGCTTGAGAATGGCCCAAAATAGTGTAGAAGCACCAACAATCTTACTATATTTCAATGAATAACATAACCACACTGATATGAGGCAAGAAGAGGTAGTGAGAAAATAATCCAAGTAACTTTTGAAAACTTACCACAAAACTTACCATACAAGACACATGAATGGAAAACCTGAATAGTGCTTTGTCAAATAATGGAATTGAATCTATAATTTAGAAACTTTTTGCAAAGAAATATTTAGACACAAATGGCTGTATCAGAAAGTTTCTCCAGTTATTTAAAGTAAAAATATCAGTCTTACCAAACTCTTCCAGCAAATTGAAAAAGGATGAACACTTCCTTATGAACTTTATTAGGTCAACATCACCTTGATAATAAAACCCGAGAGGATATTACAATTAAAAAAAAAAAAAAAACAGTGTTAAGATTTTTCAAAGAAGGCAAAAATCATTTAATTTGCAAAATTCAATTGATGTAATTCACCATATTTGCAGAATTTAAAAGTAAAATAAAATGATTTTTGTAATAGGTACAGAAAAATCATTAGGTGAAATTTAATACCCAATAACAGTTTTGTGTGCTTTTTTTTAAAAAGGAAAAGTAGTCACAGTTTTTTAAGAAAGGAAAATCCTCTTCTAGGAAACCCACTTAATTTTATGATAAGAAACACATCTAATTTTATGAAAAGTACCTCCAGTAGTAATGTATGGATGTGAGAATTGGACTGTGAAGAAAGCTGAGTGCCAAAGAATTGATGCTTTTGAACTGTGGTGTTGGAGAAGACTCTTGAGAGTCCCTTGGACTGCATGGAGATCCAACCAGTCAATCCTAAAGGAAATCAGTCCTGAATATTCATTGGAAGGACTAATGCTAAAGCTGAAACTCCAATACTTTGGCCACCTGAGGCAAATAAAGAACTGATTGATTTGAAAAGACCCTGATGCTAGGAAAGATTGAAGGCTGGGGGAGAAGGGGATGACAGAGGATGAGATTGTTGGATGGCATCACTGACTTGATGGATGTGAGTTTGATCAAGCTCCCGGAGCTGGCGATGGACAGGGAAGCTTGGTGTGCTGCAGTCCATGGGGTCGCAAAGAGTCAGACATGACTGAGCAACTGAACTGAACCCCCCAAAATATATTTGTTTACAGCAAATATATTCAATGGTAAAATATTTAAAGCTTTCACCCTATGTTTGGAAACATTTATTGAATCTTAATATGTGCCTGATATTGTTCTAGGCACTAAGAATAAAAGCAGTGAACAAAGCAGATGAAAATCCTTGCCCCAAGTAGCTGGCATTCTAAAGGCCCCGTTTTATTTTGTATGAATGATTCTTGTGTAAGAAATATAAAACTACCATTTATTAAGTGACTACTGTATGCCTGGCCTTTGTCCCAAATTATTACATATTTACCTTTTTCAAAGTACACTCTGAGAGAGCCCTGCCATTTCTTATTTGTTGATGAGAAAACGGAGCACGTAGCGCTTAGTCCAAAGGCACGCACTAGTTATTAACTAGGTTCAGGGCTTCCCAGATGGCACTAGTGGTTAAAAAAAAGAACCCACTTGCCAATGCAGGAGATGAGACATGAGTTCAGTCCCTGGCTGGGGAAGATCCCCTGGAGGAGGGCATGGCAATTTCCACTCCAGTATTCGTGCCTGGAGAATTCCCATTGACAGAGGTACCTGGCAGGCTACAGCTCATAGGGTCGCACAGAGCCGGACACAACTGAAGCAACTCAGCACACATCGTGCATTCGTCTATTAATTCCAGAGTTCATATCCTTTCCCCTATGCTATATCCACAGTATCTATCATTATGGACAAATTTTGTCTTATTTAGTAAGAAAATTTGTTCTAATTTATTGTTGGTTTTTTAAACATTTGTTAATTTTTAAATTCCCATGCAGAAATTTTAAGTTGTTGTATAATTAAATCTGGGAGATTTTATTGCTTAATGATTTCTAGTGTTTTTTAAAATTTATTTATTTTTAATTGAAGGATAATTGCTTTATAGTATTGTGTTGGTTTCTACCAAATATCAACATGAATCAGCCGTAGGTGATTTCTAGTGTTTTAAATTTAGAAGATGTCCTCTCAGAGGTTTGTTAAATATTTTTTCTAATTTAAAAGAATTTGAACTGCTAAAACTACCTGGACTTTATTCTATTGTGTACAATGTAGAATGTGTTACTTATTACCCAAACTGATCATTGTTAATAAATTCTTCTTCTCATTGATTGTTGGTGAAAATATAGCGTCTTTTAGATAGAAATCCTTGAAAAAGTCACTCAATAAAGCCCAATCGAGCCACTGTTGGTTAAAAAAAAAATTCCTAGGATATCTTCTTATATAAAAAAAGTTCAGGCTATTTGCTTAAATTATAAATGTTTTGCCTAGCTGCTTCACACACACACACACACACACACACACACTTAAATTCCAGAGGGAGAAATATTCATGCTGTATCTGAATGCAGATTTCATTACTTAATTTTATTCCTAACTGTATCTTCTTTAGCCTGTTTAAATGATTAGTCACAAATATTTCCTTAGCACTAAGTATAATTTATATAAATATACACATGGTGGAATAAAACAAAACAAACAACCACAAAGAAATTTTGGCCCTTTGAGGAACCTACAGTCTAACTGAAGAAGGTAAAGCATACATGAAAACTTATACCTAAGTGTTTGAAAAGGCCTGGTTTGTGAACAGCAATCACTGCAAGAGTTCAGAGGAAGAAGTGATGCATGTGGTTGGCCAGGAAGCTTCACCAAGGAGCTGGGGGTTACCAGGACCTGGATCAGTTGTTAGGAGCTTGGTCTAGAGAAGAGGGTGTGGAAGTTATAGTCTAGAAAGATTGAACCTGGATACCGAGGCAGATGTGTCCCATCTGTGTGGGTGCAGTGTGAAGGGAGGAAGTATAGTGTTAAAAACAATTCAGTCAAGTAAGTTTTAAAGATCCAGTTGGTTTTATTAAACAATTCATGAATCTGGCAGCATCCTGTCCATCGAGGAGGAAGGAGCTCCAAGAAGCTGTATGAAATGGACAATTTTATAGGCAGAAAGGGGAAAAGCACAGATTTTTTTAGGTTTAGCTTAGGTAACCCATCTTTTAGGGACAGAGGGAGACTCTGAGGCAGATTACCTCACCAGGGCTGACTGGGAAATTCCAGACTGACCAGTTAAGACAGCATTCCTGGGGGAGGTTGTCACTGCAGGTTAGGTGTTAAGTCTTGGTTTGCTGGCGTGGGACTTAGCACAAGAGTGTCCACGTGGGGCCTGTCATTTTTTTTCTAACAATTCCCCCTTTTTGATCAGACTCAGCTTAGCTGAGAGATGTGAAGGCATTAGCATCACTCTTAGCCACAACTCTGCCATTCTCACTGTTTTGTTCATCCTTGTGTGGTGTCCATGCATCAAGGTGTTTTTGCTTAATCCCTGTGATATTCATAGATCATGGCTTTAGGTTCATCATCTTTAAATTAATCATCTCCTCATTCTTTCTCTTATGTTCCAGTCTTAAGATCATTTGCCTGGTGGTTAACAGCTGTGAACAGACATTTAAAGCCTTTGAGAGAACATAGTTCACCAGGGAGATGACTATAACTGTCTTAAGCAGGGTAATTCCTAGTGTCTGGAGTGCCCTTCAGAGCCATGGTGCCCAAGACACAAACCAATCAACGTCAAAGAAGGACCCTCATGAAGGCATCGAGATTTTAAGCCAGGCAGCTTGCTCAGTGAGCTCTTGTCACCGAATTTCAGCTTACCCTGATGTCTTAACCCAGCTGCAGCAGGTGGTACTGGCAACAGCCCAGACACCTCCTCGCTCAGCTAAAAGGTAATCCAGAGCTATCCTATCATCAAGAGCAACTTTAGCCAGAGAGCCCAAGGATTGTTACTGGGCATCTATTGCTTTAGTAGCAAAGTCTGCAAGTTACAAAGAGGCTCCTGACTATAGGCTCCTTTGTAATTACTCCTAACCAGAGAAGTAGGGACCTACCAAAGGGAGTGAATCCGGAATCTTAAGTCCTCTTAAGTCCTTTCTAGCTGGATGAGGCACCTCCAGGGAAGCTGATCAATGAGATGTCCCAGTTCATTTGTAAAGAGTTAGGGGCACCATTAGATGACCCAAGAGGCACTGCCTGATTAGGCCCTGGCATAATCTAGTACAGACCACTCCAATCAACTCATGCTGATAGTCACTCAAAGGGATGGTTGCATTTGCCTGTTTGAGTCAAGGGCTGGTTTATTTTTCTCCTAACCTGAAATAATAATAACAATTGTGCTAAGTACCAGAGTTTACCTCCCCTGCCCACCGCCCCTTAACAATGACTTGAAAGATACTGGTGATGCGTTATCGTTCCAGGTCAATAGAGAAGTAAAGGACAGAAAGGGAAGAACAAAGGGACTCATATTCAGTTAAAATATGAAGCCTTAATCCAGCATCTTGGAAAGAAGCAGTTTGCCTCAGTGTCAACTCCTTCTCTTCCTAGTCAGTTTGATTTGGACAGCTCCAGCCTTTGGATAAAACCAGATGTCAGGCAGAGCCCTCTTTAGCTGTGATATGTACAGTCCCTGAAGTTTGTGCCACATGGGTAGTAAAGAGATTTTGATATAGTCCCTCCCAAGAGATCCAGGGGGAGACTTTGTTCTTACTGATTCCAAATCAGAAAGGTGGGAGAAAATTGGAAGCATTACTTTGGAGAGTCATAGCCAGACATTTGAAGAAGCTAGAAGAATTCAGGATCCAGTCCAGTAAACAGGTATATTACAAAACCTTAAAGACAATTCAGTTCAGTTCAGTTCAGTCACTCAGTCATGTCTGACTCTTTGCGAACCCATGAATCGCAGCACACCAGGCCTCCCTGTCCATCGCCAGCTCCCAGAATTCACTCAGACTCACGTCCATTGAGTCCGTGATGCCATCCAGCCATCTCATCCTCTGTCGTCCCCTTCTCCTGCCCCCAATCCCTCCCAGCATCAAAGTCTTTTCCAATTAGTCAACTCTTCGCATGAGGTGGCCAAAGTGCTGGAGTTTCAGCTTTAGCATCATTCCTTCCAAAGAAATCCCAGGGCTGATCTCCTTCAGAATGAACTGGTTGGATCTCCTTGCAGTCCAAGGGACTCTCAAGAGTCTTCTCCAATACCACANCACTTTCATCAAGAGGCTTTTTAGCTCCTCTTCACTTTCTGCCATAAGGGTGGTGTCATCTGCATATCTGAGGTTATTGATACTTCTCCCGACAATCTTGATCCCAGCTTGTGTTTCTTCCAGTCCAGCATTTCTCATGATGTACTCTGCATAGAAGTTAAATAAGCAGGGTGACAAGATACAGCCTCGACGTACTCCTTTTCCTATCTGGAACCAGTCTGTTGTTCCACGTCCAGTTCTAACTGTTGCTTCCTGACCTGCATACAGATTTCTCAAGAGACAGGTCAGGTGGTCTGGTATTCCCATCTCTCTCAGAATCTTCCAGTTTCTTGTGATCCACATAGTCAAAGGCTTTGGCATAGTCAATAAAGCAGAAAAGACAATTAGCAGGACTAAAATCTAATATAGACAAAAATGAAAGCATAGGTTTCCTTCTACGGTTATCCATGTCTGTTTTTTCCCAAGGATAATCACAGCAAAAACTAATTTTTTGCATTAACTTTGGATTTATTATTTACATAACTATGATTAAGAATAGTAATTGACCTTATAAGCTCTTCTTAGACTACTTGTCTCGTACTTTTCATAAGGATTCTCAAATCAAACTCAAAAACTGCTCTAAGCCAGGGAGCCAAGCCAAAGGTCAAGCAGTTTCCTAAAGCTGTCTGGTCATATCTGAGTCTGTGTGTATCTCTCTCAAATAAAATATTCCAGTCAGAGCTTCCATTATTAATATATACCCAGTGTTTCTAATTGTGTCCTGTTACAAAGAGACCAGATTTTCATTTAACTCAGGTAAATAACTATGTTGCCATGGAAAGAATACTGAAGAGTTGCCAAATTTTAGAGGGATCAAAGTAGGGAGAAAAAGTAAATATTTCACCCGTGTTCACAAAAGTGTATTTTACCAGATTGCTGATAGCTTTAAAAGGAAATGGAAGGTTTCTTTCATCTAGACAAAATCTTAAGAAACCAGCAGTATTTTCCCTCCTCAGTTCATTTAGTCCCATATACTTTTTCTGTTTAAATACAATTTTTCCCTTAGTTCTAGAAATTCTTACTAGTTCAGTTTTATGATCTTAAAATTATCAGAAACCTGTACTTGTCATGAGTTCTTTCCATGAATCTCCTTGAAGACACAGTACTTCTGTAGGAACACTTTTTGCAAAGCATCAGAATAAAACAATAGCTCTCTGTCAGCGACAAAAGACTTAAAAAATGCCTGTTATTAAAGATTTGATGAGAGTTTATTAAAATGGAACTGACAAGGAAACTTGGTTATTCCTGGAACATTATAATATTTGAGGATAATAACTGGAATTCTGTCTGATAATGTTATACTAGGACTTATCAGATTTGCAGGAATTTTATTAATGCATAATTTTGAGGATACACATATATTTATACAGACAAAACCTGAAGATTTAGTATTATTTATTTGGTAATGCTCCCCATATAATTTAGCATACCAACTAAGTCTAATTTGTTTAATTTGCCCTTATAAAAATAAGGACAGAGAACAAATCTTTTGAGATATTCCAAAGGCTGTCTGGACCATGCTGCAGTTGGCTTGAAGTGAAAAACATTTCATGGAGCTAGCAATCCAGGTTCCTATCCAATCCTGTTCTTTACAGCATCGGATTGTACTTTCACCACCAGACATATCCACAACTGAGCGCCGTTTTGGCTTTGGCCCCGCCGCTTCATCCTTTCAGAGCTATTAGTAGTTCCCCTCCACTCTTCCCCGGTAGCATATCGGACGCCATCTGACCTGGGAGGCTCATCTTTCAAGGTCATATATTCTGCCTTTTTGTACAGCTAATGGAGTTCTCATGACAAGTACACTGGAGTGGTTTCCCATTCCCTCCTCCAGTGGATCACCTTTTGTCAGAACTCTCCACTACGACCCATCTGTCTTGGACAGTCCCGCACAGCATGGCTCATAGCGTCACTGAGTTGCCCAAGCCCCTTCTCCATGACAAGGCAGTGATGCACGAACATACTAAACAATGTTCAAACTACCGGACAGTTGCAGTCATCTCCCACGCTAGCAAGGTTATGCTCAAAATCCTTCAAGCTAGCCTTCAGCATTACTTGAACTGAGAACTTCCACGTATTCAAGCTGGGGTTAGAAAAGGCAGAGGAGCCAGAGATCAAATTGCCAACATTCGTTGGATCATAGAGAAAGCAAGAGAATTCCAGAAAAACATCTACCTCTGTTCCAGTGACTACACTAAAGCTTTTGACTGTGTGGATCATAACAAACTGTACAAAACTCTTAAAGAGATAGGAATACCAGACCCTCTTACCTGTCCCCTGAGAAGCCCATATGCGGGTCAAGCAGCAACAGTTAGAACCTTAAATAGAACAAGTGACTGGTTCAGAATTGAGAAAGGAGTATGACAAGGCTGCTCATTGTCACCCTGTATATTTAACTTATAGCCAGAGCACATCATGCAAAATGCTGAGCTGGATGAGTTACAAGCTGGAATAAAGATTGCTGGGAGAAATAACAACCTCAGATATATAGATGATACCACTTTAATGGCAGGAGAAATAACCTCAGATATACAGATGATACCACTTGAATGGCAGGAACTAAAGAGCCTCTTGATAAGGGTGAAAGGGGAGGGTGGAAACGCCAACTTAAAGATGGTGACTGCAGCCATGAAATTAAGAGGCAATTGCTTCTTGGCACAAAAGCTTTGCCAAACCTAGACAGTGTATTAACAAGCAAAGACATCACTTTGCCAAGAAAGGTCCATCTAGTCAAGGCTATCTTCTTTCCAGTAGTCATGTATGGATGTGAAAGCTGGACCATAAAGATGGCGGAGTGACGAAGAGATGATGCTTTCAAATTGTGGTGCTGTTAAAATCCCCTTGGATAGCAAGGAGATCACACCAGTCAATCTTAAAGGAAATCATCCCTGGATACTCATTGGAAGGATTTATGCTGAAGCGCTAATACTTTGGCCACCTGATGTGAAGAACCGACTCATTAGCAAAGGTCCTGATGTTGGGAAAGCTTGAGGGCAAGAGGAGAAGAGGACAACAGAGGATGAGATGGTTGGATGGCATCATCGACTCATTGGACATGAGTTGGAGCAAACTCTGGGAGATAGTGAAGGACAGGGAAGCCCGGCGTGCTGCGTTCCATGGGGTCACACAGTCAGACACGACTTTGGGACTGAACAACAACCACAACAGTGAAAGGTTTCATTTAGAATTCGATTTCTGGGAAGTTTGTAAAAAATGTCAAAAAATTTTAAGATACTTGGTCAGTTAGGATCATAG
This sequence comes from Redunca redunca, assembly GCA_006410935.1. Classification (NCBI taxonomy): domain Eukaryota; kingdom Metazoa; phylum Chordata; class Mammalia; order Artiodactyla; family Bovidae; genus Redunca; species Redunca redunca. The sequence goes on from SJYQ01003756.1 coordinate 66,179, forward strand.
GATCCTGTTGGATCAAATAGGATCATGTCACTATGAAACAATACTTAGTTATCTATTTAACCGAAGTGACAGACTTCACAGGCAAATACAGAATGGTACAGTTTTGAAATTATTAATTCTTTCAAAGTTGTAAAGATTAGGTTTACTTAAGTAATCAAAACCTGATAGATGACTTGGAATATAGTGATTATTTTGGCAGGCACAAGATCTTTGTTTTTCCTAGGCAGATTATTCAAAAGGTAAACAAAATCCTTTTGCAGTCTGTTATTATCAAGAGCAGACCAACAGTCCAAAATAACTTAGCACCAGATTACTTTTGATGTTAAAACTCATTTACTTAATTAAATTTATTCCAATCTTATCCAGTTCTGACCACACATGAAATTCCTTTCCATTATTTCTGGTAGTTACAATTGCATATATTAGCATTTTTAAACCTTACAAACCTCAGATTTCTTTCTAGTATAAACTAAGATGCAAGCACTTATGAACTGTTTTTATATTAGCATTCTATTTACTGGCAAACATAAATATTTTTTATAATTTCTTGAGACATGTGCTTTCTTACAGAAAATTTCTCAGAGTAGCATAAATGTATTTATTTACAATCTAAAATATCTTTAATTCCTCTGTAAAACAAAGCAAGAAATGGGTAAACTTATAGTTGTTGATGTTTCAGTATTTTATCTTATTTGGAAATAATCTGGCTATTCAAAGAGTTTAACCATCACTTAACTTAGCAAAACTTAAAAGTTTCAAGTTACCAAAAATATTTGGGGAAATTATTTTAAAAATTCACCAATCAACTTTTTATCCTACTTACACCTATTTAATTTCCTTGTCTTTATCAATTAAGGATTAGATTCCTTATGGAAATTTCATCATACAAAATTATTTTCTTGTTGACAGATTTTGTAAAATTAACTTATTTTAATAATAAACCCAGATAAATTAAAAGTTGCATGTTTACTTTATATTCAATGTTGATAACTCTAAGATGTGTCTATTTTAATCAAACCAACAAATTTAAACTACATTTAATACCAAATATTTTCCCAGAACATGTGAATCTGAAAGGCATTTTGCTTATTATCTATTAGAATTTTGAGAATTCTTATGAGTACTAAGTTTATGTAAGTATTTGTTAAAGTCATTAAGTAGAGCACTTTTCAATTCAGTTCAGTCGCTCAGTCGTGTCCAACTTTGCAACCCCATGGACTGCAACATGCCAGGCCTCCCTGTCCATCACCAACTCTCGGAGGTTACTCAAACTCATGCCCATTGAGTCGGTGATGCCATCGAACCATCTCATCCTCTGTCATCCCCTTCTCCTCCTGCCTCAATCTTTCCCAGCATCAGGGTCTTTTCCATTGAGTCAGCTCTTCACATCAAGTGGCCAAAGTATTGGAGTTTCAGCTTTAGCATCAGTCCTTCCAATGAATATTCAGGACTGATTTCCTTNCACTAGTTATAAAATGACAGTTGGAATCATATAAGTTTACCTGCTCATATGGCTAACATTTTTTTCTGTTAATATTTGTGCAGAAGTCACTTTACATTTGTATTTGTCCTTGACAAGTCATGTTATGGAAGCTGTGGAGATGTTTGAATTTTTAAAAAGTCCTCTGTCCCCTTTTCTTTTAGTTTTAGGAACTGGAGATCGTCTCGATCAAGGTTCCCAGAGGACATGAGATGAAATATTTATATCTCAAAGGCACAGGGAAAGAATGTAAGCCCTCCAATAATTTGAACTGTTTTTAGAGTCACATTTCTGGTTTTGTAGAGATTTGTAAGATAAGGACAATTGCTTTTAATTTTTCAAGGAACTGGGTGCAACTTAAATTACATTATAAGTTGATCTATCCATTCAGTTACATTATCATCAATGAGGAGAGAGCTTATGAAAAATTTCTATCAGACTCTGAATATTGGTTTCTAATCTCTGATGAACTTTTGACCATAGAGAGACTTTTAAAAAAATTATTTTAAATACCCTGGCAATTTTTTAACCAGGACAAACAGTAAATATTTCTGGCAGTATCGAATGACCCATTGGACTCAGGATATGTTCCCAAAGAGGTGATAAAGGATATTTTATTTTCCTTTCCCTGTCAGGCACCGTAGGGCTTCTCAGGAGGTGCAAGTAGTAAAGAATCCGCCACCAATGCAGGAGACACAAGAGATGTGGGTTCAATCCCTGGGTCAGGAAGTTCCCCTAGAGAAGGGAATGGCTACATATTCTAGTATTCTTGCCTGGAAAAGTCCATGGACAGAGGAGCCTTAATGGGCTATAGTCCATGGGGTCACAACGAGTTGGACTTGACTGAGCAATCACTCACACACCAAGTACTATAGACAGATTTGGGAGAGCTGACCCTGGTAAGAATTTCACCATTAGCCAGCTTCCTCCAGCTTAATCAGGATCCCCTCTGCAGATTCTGAATAGGATTTAAAATGGAGTGAGTAGCTCTGATATTTACCACATTATGGAAAAAAAATTAATTTAAAAAAATTAATTTTAATTTTAGTTTCCCCTTGGAATTAAAAATTTAGTTGAATGGAATAATGTGGCAGTTTACGAGAAAAAAAATCCTGTAGTCTTGTCAATTCTGGAAGGGGGCTATGGGGGCATCTGTAAGGCCATTGACTTAGACTCTTATTCATGGTCCTGTAGTCTTTTTAGGGTAGAAAACCAATTCAACCAGAGGATTACTAGAAAGAACAGTCTAGTAAATGAGGAAGGAGGGAGTTACATCAGTCTTAGGTTCTTTTGTCTTAGGTACCTCTTATATTGTTAATTTTTCATTAGCTTTTAACAACAATTCTTTCAATGAAGCTATTTTGGAATCTTGCAGACTTTTCAAGGCTTCTGCATACTAATTAAAATAGGTATCCCATAAAGAAGATGTGATACATGTATGTCATGGAGTATTACTCCATCATAAAAAAAGAATGAAATAATACCATTTGCAGCAACATGGATGGACCTAGATTACGCTATGTGAAATAAGTCAAACAGAGAAAAGCAAACATCATATGATATCCCTTATATATGGAATCTAGAAAATGACACAAATGGACTTATTTACAAACAGAAACAGACTCACAGACTTCAAAAACAAACCTATGCTTATGAAAGGGGAAATGTCAGAGTAGGTGGGGGGGGTAAATTCGGAGTTTGGGGTTAATATATACACACTGCTATACATAACATAGATAACCAACGAGGGCCTACAGTATCGCTCAGGGAACTATCTTCAATATTCTGTAATAACCCTTAATGGGAAAAGAATCTAAAAAAGAATGAATATATGTATATGTATAATCGAATCACTTAGCTGTACCCCTGAAACTAGCACAACACTGTAAATCAGCTATACTCCAATACAAAATAAAAATTAAATTAAAAATAAAAGAAAATAGGTATCCCATTCAGTTTGATTTGGAAGACTTTGCTTTTAAATGCACTTTTTCAATGATCTTATCTAATGGAATATTCCTTCTAATGGCCATTATAATTCTCCTGAGAACTGACAGGAGTTTGGCAGGATCTTAGCCACGAATGAGGTGCAACCACACTTTTATCTGGTCGTATTTCAAGGCCTCTTACCCCATGGCTACCAAGCTAAACTCTTAGGACACAGTAAGATGTTGCCATTTTTGTAGACCTCTACAGAGTCGGACACGACTGAAGCGACTTAGCAGCAGCAGCAGCAGCAGCAACAGCTTCTGGGATTATAGTTCTTAGACATAAAACGAGTAGCTGTGCTGGAAGGTGGCACACTTGACTGTTTAGAAATTAAAGATTCCATGTCTTTTAACTAGCTTTTATCTACCTAAAACAAGACAAACAAACATGCAGTGTAATGTGTTGTCAGTAACCAAGAGAGAGTTCTGCATTCTGGCCAAGAGAAGGCCCAGTACACTCATCAGTTCCCATGGAACCTTGACTGGGGAAAGGGTTGAACCAGCAGAACTCAGCATATGGAGACTGGGGATGGAAGGGCTTTCCATGGATGGGGAGCTATGAGCTACCACCAACAGTTCCCACATGGATTTTCAGAAAGAATCAAGGGTTCGGGATTTTCTACTCAAAAACCTGGGAACTACAACCTGAAAGCTAGGAGCTTGGCTCTGGGAAGCTCAATTGGGTTCCAGGTAGAACTATCTGGCAGCTCAAAGCTGACCTGCCCTGTACTGGAAAACCAATTAGATTGGGAATTCAGTGCAAAGAGAGCAGAGCTCAGAACTGAGAACTTACCTAAGACTCAGAAGTGGCAAGAGACAGTGAACTCAAAAAGGTGTTTATAGGTGCCGTGCTTTCATTTCTTGTCCCCAAATGCTGTTACAAGTTTACATTGGATCACATCACAGCCACTAACACTGTTAAAAAAAAAAAAAAATTCAATCCAGTACATTTTAAAGATCTATTTGACTTTATTGAATGATTCACAAATCCTGTAGCATCCCATTCAGCAAGCAGAAAGTAGTTGTGAGGAGCTGGACAAAATGGAAGACTTTTATAGGCAGAAGAGGAGGAAGAGTGGGTTTTTCAGGCTTAGATAACCTACCTGTGGGAGATGAACGGGGTTTGTGTGACAGATTACTTCATCATTACATACCAGAAACTTCCAGATTGACTAGTTAAAACTACATTCCTGAGGGAGGTTGTCACTGCAGTTAGTTAGGTATTAAGTCTTGGTTCGACAACCTGGTGTTTAGCACAAGAGACTCCATTTGGAGCCTGTGATTTCTTTTAACAAAAAACAAGACCCCCCTCTTCCCCCCAAGAAAGCCAGCCAAACTATATTGGAACCTCATGATATCAAGGAATTCCTTCATTCCACAATCTAGCAAACACACAAAAATGACCCACAGGAAGAAGGAAATAAGCTGTAAATGTTAATAGTTACTTTGACTGTAAATGAGCAGTTGTGTAGAAAAAAGTGATTGCATTTTCTTTTGGACCAGTAATTTCTATTTGGGAAGGAGAATAAAAAGAATTAATATAACCCCTCCAGTTGGCAGGAAGAGTCAAGTCTGCAGAGCTTCGGGTGCAAGGTGCTGATGTCCCTTTGTGAATACTGCCAACCACCAGGGAACAGTCTGGCATTTAGGCAGACGGCTTGAAGGCAGGGCTAGAAATATCCAGTTATTATAAGAGCAGTGAATTCACTAGGGAGACAAGAAAGGGCATGTAAAAACTTTTGATTAGGGTCCAATTCTTTCCGTGTCCTCAAGTACTGAAATTCTGTCTCCTATCGAGATAGTGATGATATTGTCACCACTGACAGAGAATAGTGCTATCTCTAAACCTGGCAGACTGTTATTCAGGTGTTCTGAATCTGTCCTTTACTTCTAGTGTTCTAAGGTCAGCAACTACATTTTCATGTTTATAGTTTTTGTGTGTGTGTGTGTGTGTGTTAGTCACTCAGTTGTGTCCGACTCTTTGTGACACCATGGACTGGAGCCCACCAGGCTCTTCTGTCTATGGAATTTCCCAGGCAAGAATACTGGAGTGGGTTGCCATTTCCTTCACCAGGGGGTCTTCCCAACCCAGGGATTGAACCCAGGCCTCCTTCATTGCAGGCAGATTATTTACTGTCTGAACCACCAGGGAAGCCCCTTGAATTGTCTGATTTCAACATTTTTGTATCCATTTTAGGATAGTGATACTGTATTCACAATGATCTTCAATTTATGTCAACAAGTTTCAGCAATCACTAGAGGATGCTCTTCCCCTCCTTTCTCCCTTTAGCTTGTGTACCTCCTTAATTTAGCTGCTCAGTAAACACTTAAACAAATTGTGTGAATTTAAGTCAGTTCCTGGAGGAATCTATTTCAGTATTTTGAAAATTTTGTTATCCTTATCTCTAGTTACCATCTCATTTCTGATTCTTCTATTGAAGACATTCTTTCACTGTTATTATCAAAAGTATAAAACTTGATTATTATTAGGGGTTTAACTACATGGGAGAATTCGTGTATATTTATCATCTCTCCCTCTTTCTCTCTTATAATGCACATAGATTAAAAAAANATTAGGGGTTTAACTACATGGGAGAATTTGTGTATATTTATCATCTCTCCCTCTTTCTCTCTTATAATGCACATAGATTAAAAAAATGAATAAATGCTATAAAGTCCTTGCCTATGGAATTTTCTAGTCTAGTGGGGAGATATAAAATAAGCTCACAATTCTAACACAATTTAATGAGTGTCATAATAAGGATAAGCATAAGAGTGCCGTGGTAATACATAACAAAAATAATAGTAAACTCTTAATTATAAAGATTAAGTTCTTTGAAGAGTCTTAGTAAGTTCTTCATTCTGGTTATACGTAAACATAATGAAATAATTATCTTGTGAAATTTGCATAGTATAGTTTGTGTGCTTAGTCACTTCAGGGACTGACTCTGCTATCCCATATACCATAGCCCACCAGGTTCCTCCATCCATGGGATTTTCCTGGCAAGAATACTGGAGTGGGTTATCATTTCCTTCTCCAGGGGATCTTCCCAACCCTGGGATCGAACCTGCCTCTCCTCTATTTCCTACATTGCAGGTAGATTCTTTACCTCTGAACCACCAGGGATCAAATCATAATTGCATAATTTCATGTGTCTAAAGAAGAGAGCTGCGCTTTGTAGATACATGTAAAATAAGCTTTAGTATATTACTTACAAATGAGATAGAAATGTATAAATGACCGTGCTGATTATTAATTTTTTTTCAATATGATATAATGATATTCATGATCATTATAAAAGAGAAAAAAAAATACTTGCAGAGGTGAAAATGCTTCTTTGGCAGTTTGAAGAGTGAACATTTTGAAGAGCCCATTGTCTGAGATCATGTTTTATCAGAATGCTTTACCCTTTGGATATCTTCTACAAAAACTGAGAAATTTTTTGTCCCTAAGCAAGTCAAGCATTACTTTTAACTGTGGTTGCTTTAAAACAATGATGTATATTTCTCCTTTTACCTATTATTGATAGATAAGGGTGACCTCATTTTTTGCAGGTAGTGAGATTGTTCCATCATGCAAAGCATTTTCAAAAAGGGTTTGCAACAAGTATGCATTTGGTGTTAGTGGCTAGTTGTGTTCATGTAGACTTGGATCCCCATCTGGGCCCATGCAGCTGAGTTGCTGTGAGTGACTGTGGATTCTTTGTTTACCAGAAGCTTTAGCCTTACAGCTAAATCAACAGACACTTAGAAGCATCAGCTGTAGCAATTAAGGAAAGAAAAAATTGTGAACCATTTATCTGAGGGCTGCTAGATCATAATTTTTAGTGACATAATAATCACCTTAATCACACTAATGGTTGCACAGTTTGGGGATGAGCAGATACTCATGGTGTAAAATGTGACTTTAACTTTTTTAAAATTGAATTTTAAATAGTTGTTAAATTCTCTGCAATGATAATGATAAAGAAAATACAATAGGTGAAAAATCACTCTGCCTCTGGAATTGTTCAGAGATGCTCAGCTGTTCAGAGGCAATGAGAACTGAACACTTCACAGCAAATACAGCTATGAGATATGGTAACATTACTTTTCTTCAGGAGATGATAGCACCCAAGAAGACCATAAGCTCCGTGAAGCAGAGACTTGACCCTGTGTCACTGCTGACACTTAAAGGGAAACATCAAAGTCTGCCTGCTCTCCTGACTTAGACTGTGGGCTCATGGAGTTGCCAATTTCAGGACATGTGTGAGAAATTCCCAGATGCACAGTGCTGGCCTATGTCAACATAACTAGTTAACTGTGATAAAGAAACTTTGGCTTTGGGTTCTGGCTTCCCACTATCATAAATTAAGATGTTATTTCTCCTTTCCAGAAACTGGAGATTCTTTTTTCTCTTAAAAGATCTGAAATTGAGCTGTAGTGAGAAACCAATCCAAGGATTTACTTTAAGAAGAGGCTTTCCATTAAAGTTTCATATGAAAAATAAAGGATGATTCTAGGATGATTCAAGTAGCCCCAGTTACCTAGTAATTGGACATCACTATCTTGCAAGCTCTTACATAGATTTAGTTTCCCAAACTTTAAACTGTGATGGTATGGGTTGTTAGAAAGAAAATTAATCCTGGGGTTCAACAGTAGAAAAGAGGGAGAGGAAAGGAATAAAATGTATATGTGGGCTCTGAGTTTACCTTTGCTGTCAACACAGCACTGCAAAAGCCAAGGACCCTTTAAAAGAAGAAAGAGGGTGGAGAGGAAGAAATGAGAGGAATGGAAATGGGGAGAGAAGTATATCTAAGTCAAGTAGCCCATCATTTGGGGGAGATCTTTATAAAGCTTTTATCAAAAAACATGTTTTGGGGACTTCTTGGTGATCCAGTGGTTAAGACTCCACCTTCTAGTGTAGGAGGTGCAGTTGCTATCTCTGGTTGGGGAGCTAAGATCCTACATGTCTCATGGCCAAAAAGCCAAAACATAAACAGAAGCAATATTGTAACAAATTCAATAAGGACTTTAAAAATGGTCTGCATTAAAAAAAAAAATCTTTAGAAAAAAAACATCTTTTAGGAATGGTGATAGTGGTTTAGTCACTAAGTCATGTCTGACTCTTTGCAACCCTATGGACCATAGCCTGCCAGGCTCCTTTGTCCTTGGAATTGTCCAGACAAGAATGCTGGAGTGGGTTGCCATTTCCTTCTCCAGGGGATCTTCCTCACCCAAGGACTGAACATGCGCCTGTCTCTTGCAACTCCTGCACTGCAGGCAGATTCTTTACCTCTAAGCCACCAGGGAAGCCTAAACAGGAATAGCATGGAACATAAATAAGAAGGAGGTATTTGATTATCAGTACCTGGTTAGGAATTCCCTGCTCTTCCAGACTAAAAAGGTGTACAATGGCTGGGATCGAAGTAGCTAATTGCAGGCTTGTCTGTGGCTGGTAATGACAGGTTTGCTTTCATGATTTGGCTTTTGAGAATATGAAGGTGGAAAGCTTTGCCATTCTGCATCATTTGCGGTGTTAATCTGTGTGTCAAGGACAAGGTTATTTTCATGTGTGTAAACAAGATGACTAGTTGCAACATTGGTCTTGATTATTTTTTTCCTGATCAATATATCTTTCAGTGCCAATTTTTTGGTCTGTTTTTACACAGTTCTGTATAGCAACCCTCCTATAAACTAGTTCAGATATATACATATTTTAAGAAAAATGAGTCAAATGCTATTACCTAAAAATGTAGCTGTAATATACATGTATCAACGTGGCTTGGCTGAGCTTTTGCAATTAAATTTTTAAAATCTTTCTACAGACTGATCATAATGTAATTTTGATATTAAAATATTTAAATATAGTATTGCATCATATTTTAAATCGGCTTTCTTACATGACACATTTGATTTGAAAATTGTCTTCTAGAGGTTATATTTGGACGAATGAAACTTTCCCCCGACTTTGAAATCTCACAGGCAATGGCATTTATTTAACATAAATTTATAAAGATGGTCTAGAAGTAAAAACGTACATGAGAAAACTAATATGTAAGAGTCCATTAAAAAAGGTCAGATATATTAATTTGAGTTCAAATTGTATCATCATAGAGGAACAGATGACAGCAAAATAACAGAAATAGTTTAGGCACAGACCAGCATAAATCAAGAATAGAATTGACTTTACTTAGAACCTAATGTTAGTAGAAAGCTGACTCTTAAAATAGGGGCTTAAGTTTCTTGTGAAGAGGCTGACAGTAGCCTGTGAGATAAAAGTCACTGAGGGAAAAGATTCACAAAAGAAACATGAAATAAGAATGCAAAGTTGCATTTAGTATTATAGCTGTTTAATGCAAATACATGTAAAAGTATATATTAATAAATAAGAAAGTTGATATGACTCAAACTAATACATGCCACTAATGGAAAGTAAGACATTGATTATAGTTCATAATAAAGTTGTTTTCACTTTTTTAAGGGACTAAGTGTTATGCTAAGTTCAAGTCATTTTATTATTGAATGCATACCTTATTCAAGTTACTTGCTAGATAGGGTTCAAAGACCCTAATATGCCTACCCTCAGGCTTCCCATATGATCCTAGAGCAGTGAAGATGAGTCTATAATGCCTTTCATTCATCCATCCATCCATTCATTCTGTATTTATAAAATCCTGAGTAGTATGAGGATGCAGAGTTAAATCAAATACATATTATGTAAGAAGTGTATGGATCATGGATCACAGGCCTTTGTGGGGGTGAAGGTAGAGGTCAGCCCCTGAAACTACATGGAATAAAAATTGGAAAGGAAAGTAGATCAAAGAAGTTTTAGGCAGCAAAAGATATGTCCGAGCTTCCCTGGTGGCTCAGACAGTAAAGCGTCTGCCTGCAATGTGGGAGACCCAGGTTCAATTCCTGGGTTGGGAAGATCCCCTGGAGAAGGAAATGGCAATCCACTCCAGCACTCTTGCCTGGAAAATCCCATGGACAGAGAAGCCTGATAGGCTACAGTCCATGGGGTCGCAAAGAGTTGGACACGACTGAGTGACTTCACAGATAGTGACTCAACTGTTGATTTGCAGTTTAGTCACTGGCTTGCCCTTTTTACAATGGATTTTAACCCAAGAATAGCAGTTTGATTTGCCTTCAGGTACAACTCACAAAACTTAGCTTAAATAATGAGCAAACTTTTACTTAATGTTAATGCTAAGTTTTCACAGAGAGTCAAAGTTTTCTGAGTCTCTGGTTTAAAGATACCATGAAGGAACCAAGTTCTTTCATTTCTCTGCCCTGCCATCTTGTTGAGGTTTTCTCACTCATGCAAGATGGCTGCAGCAATTTCAGTCTTACACCAAGACCAATGTCCAGAGGCAGAAAGGAGACCATCTCTTCCTATGCCTCTCTCAAGAGCAAAGACACAGTTCCTAGGATATACACTTCTCACCCACATAGAGGTGTACATCTAGATAGAAAATTTCTACACATCTCATGGACCAGAATTGTGTTTCACACTCATTCCTAAGCCAACCCCTGACCTGGATTAGGATACTCATCAAAAAGGGAATGATTGGACTTCGCTGGTGGTCCAGTGGTTAAGAATCCACCTGCCATTGCAGGGGACATGGGTTTGATCCCTGGTCCAGGAAATCCACATGCCGCGGGGCAACTAAGCCCATGCACCACAACTACTGTGCCAGAACTCGAGAGTCTGCACAGACGGCAAGTACTGAAGTCCGCTCGCACCAGAGCCCGCGCTCTGCCGCAAGAGAAACCACCACAGTGAGAAACTCGCACACCACGACTCGAGCGTAGCCCCCACAACTAGAGAAAGCGCCCACGCAACAACGAAGGCACAGCATGGCCAAAAATAAATACATTACTTTTAAAAGCAAATTTAAAAATAAATAAATAAAATTTTAAAACGGAGTGACAACGAGGAACAGAACCCCAGTGTTTCCCACTTAATTTGGTTAAGTAAATATAGCAAATAAAATGGAAGAATGATTCTCAGAAACTATGCTTGTAATCTTGCTCTAGAAACTGAAGTTCTTTTGAATGTGAAAAATAGATAAAACAGACTCTGCCCATCCAAGTACTGTAGTGACATGCCTTATAGAATGTGTAATTATGCCATTTATGAGTTGATAAGACTGTCTTCCTAGCACTCCCTGAACTATGTGCCATCCAGCAGACAGTCTGTGCCACTTATCTAAAGAATAGTCTGACATTAAGTAGTGATTATTCACACTAGGGAGAACAGATATCCCTACATAACAGAGACTCTCTTAGCTTACTTCCTTTTTTAGAAAAATTAAAACATGTCCAAAATGTATAGCAGACATCTCAAAATGGCATTGTAGCAGCTAATATGTATTTGGGAGGTAAAGGGAACCGGTGCCCTGTCCTCTCCAGAGAAGCAGACCTCATGTGAGAGCAAATTGCCTGGGGGTCACACAGCTCCATTTATCCTGCATGAAAATTAGGATTAGTGGTCTTCCCATTAACTCTCCTGACAACAGCTCCTAATTTCCCCCGTGAATCTGCCCGCCTCCAGTGGCTCATGTGCTATTTATCTTCATCTGCATGTGTACCACATTTCTGAATTCATGAATTACAATTATTTTACTTGAATGGAAACAAATTCTAGGGAGAGTTAAATTCCTAAAACCAACACTGGTCCTCTTTTTTTCCCCCTTCAGAGAAGTATACTCTTTACATTCAAAAAACTTTTCCTTATTTTACCAGGGCTGGGGGCAAACAGAAGTTGATCTACTCAGTTATTTCATTATTTTGGCTCCCTAATTTCTCCCTGCAACATATTTTAATATGTAGGGTGAAATTCAACAATTCGAGTTTAATTGGTTTCACACTTGCATCTCTTAAATTCTTGAGATGTAAATATCTTCACACAAGAGCATTGGAGATTTAACACATATGGAAATAATCTTCGCCTCATTTTAATAAGCACTTATCCCCAGCTAACTGCTAGGTACTGGCCATATATAAAATAGATTACTGATGAGAACCAACTGCATAGCACTGGGAACTCTGCTCATTGCTCTTCGTTGACCTAAATGGGAAGGAAGTCCAAGGAAGAGGGGGTAAAGGTATCTGTGTGGCTGATTCACTTTGCTGTAGTGAATACAGCAGAAATTAACACAACACTGTGAAGCAACTATACTCCATTAAAAACTAAAAATAAGGACAGTTTTGGGTACTTCAAAATCTTGACAATCTAGAGACAGAAGTCACTACAGTGCAGAGGAGTGCTGTCTCTACTATGCTGGCAAGGTGGTAGCCATGGCAGCAAGAAGCACAGGATGGGGATGACAGAGAGAAAGGACCCCAAGGCAGTCGATGAATGTTGCCTTAGTCCATTCTGGCTGCTGAAATTTACTTCTCACAGTCCTGGAGACTGTAGCCTTTTTTTTTTTTTTTTTTTTGCCTGTTTATTTCAAAACCCAGGAAGGTAGTCTGTAGAGAGTAAAACAAACTGGAAACCTTGAGAAGAATAAAGTGAGAAATCACGTGTTGTTGGAAAGACTAAGATCCAGAGGTGCTTCCATTTTTTTGTGAGACTGCACTGTGCTTCTTGCCCTTGAGGTTTTTTTTTTTTTTAATATTTATTTATTTATTTGACTGCACTAGACTTTGGGCACATGGGATCTTCAATCTTCCTTGTGGCATGTGGAATCTCTTTAGCTGCAGCATGTGGGATCTAGTTCCCTGACCAGGGATCGAATCAGGACCCCCTGCATTAGGAATTTTAGACACTGGACTAAGCCACCAGGAAAGTCCCACCCTTGAGTCTTTAAACACACACACACCCCTACCTCTGTTTTTCTTAAGCTCACAGGAGTAAGTTTTTGCCTCTTGTAACTGAACAATCCTTAACTTGTACCTATGTCTAGAACTGGCTCTGAATGGGTGGGCCCTCAAATCCTAAAACCTTTAGCCATCCACCGACCTTCCTCCTCAGCCATGGCCCCTCCATGCCACATCCCCTCCTTACCTTCATATGGAAATGTTAATTCACTTGGAAGAACAGCCTACCTGACCCAGAAGCAAGAACAGATAAAGGTCTCCATGGGCTTCCCTGGTGGCTCAGATGGTAAAGAATCTGCCTGCAATCAGGAGACCCACCTTTGATCCCTGGGTTGGGAAGATCCCCATGGCTACCCACGCTGCTACTCTTGTCTGGAGAACTGCATGGACAGAGGAGCCTGGCAGGCAACAGTCCATGTGCTCACAAAGAGTCGGACACAACTGAGCAACTAACACTACAGGTCTCCGCAGGAGAGCTGGACATACTATATTTGTATTATAATTATCATGTGTATCCTGCTATTTCTTCCCTGAAAGACAATCTTCCTTATTGTTAAAATGAGAAATGACTTTGAAGGCATAAACCAATGACTTTAGAGTGAGTTATTGTCCTACTTTATACCTTCCTCAAATGAAACTTGCAAGATTAATTGCAACCTTGAATATGACTGTATTGAAGCGTATTTGCTTAGCTTTGGCCTTCTAGAAATATGACATGAGTCATGTCCTACATACTTAAACCTAAAAGGAAAAATGGTGGAGTGGTAAATATATACCATCTAGAAGATAAGTAATTTATAAAGAAACTTGTGCCTGGTTATTGGGACTTCTCACCTGCAGCAAGAACATTTGGACCATGTAAAGGACAAATTGAGTACACGCTGACAGAGCTGACTATATGCTGTCTCTGAACTGAAGTAGGTGGTTAAAGTAAATTATGGTTAAAATCTATCTGACAAAACTACATTTTATGCTGAGGAATCAGCATGATTAAACTGTCATCCTGGGGAGAAGTGTTCAGATCCAAAATATCTCTTAATTTGTAGCATACCGTCCACTTTCAGATTCCTTTTTCTCTTCTCGAACATTCTTTGCTCAATTTCCGAGTCCAAGGTAAAATTTGATTCACTGGGAACTGGTTCCTGGAGGAAATCTAGCCTGGATTAGGCTGTATCCAGTAGAGCAGCTCTTTTACTTACTGTCTCTACCGCCCCAGTTCCTCAGTTCAATTCTCAAATAGGTGAATCTGTTGCCAGTCCCTGTGGAGTTTGGAGTTGGAATAAGAAGCAGGAAGGCAAGACATGTTGGTTGACCTCTTAGGGATTCTCCTTCTCTCCTGATCTATCAGCCACTGGAGCAATTAAGCGGGGTAAACTCGGAGAGCCATGGTTGCTCTAGGAAGCATCTGATTCGTTCCAAGACCCACGCTAGGCTTGGAACCTCAGTTCTGTGTCTATTAGAGTGATAACTCTGTGTTTGGACTCAATCTACTCCACCCCATCCCAAGATACAAACACAAGTACATAAGCGTCAAGAGAATAAATGATGGTAAACTTCATGTTCATTCCCTCCTTTATTTCCGAGAATTAGCACTTAGTGGCATTTGGTGGTGTTTGCTAGATTGACAAATGACCTTCCTAAAGCCCCTTATGTTTGTGCTCATCTTCAGTCTCTCTGATGGCTCCTGACAATGGCTTCTTTCTGATCCTTTCTGGGCATTCTGAACTTGATCGGCCCCACATGTATTCTAGCTCCATGCAGCCCCCTAGTCCTCAACAACTCTGTTTCCTGAGCTGAGCAGTTCCTGCTGTAGCTTGGCGCCTCACTGAATCCCAGCCAAGCTACGGGAGATCCCCACAGCAGATTTCTCAAGAGCTTTGGGATTACAAGCAGTTTAGTTGAGGGATAATTTATTACTCTGTTTTAAGATAAAATTAGATCAGCCTTGGGCTCAGGGATGGAGAATATGAACAGATGGTTATTCTATTCTGTCCTTTTTCATGCTGTTCTTCCATTCTGAGCAGACTGATGTAGTAATCAAGAACAGAAACCAACCATGTGATGGGAAAGCATACAAAAGAACTTAATCTAAGTCCTTCTACTGAAAAGCATATATTTTTGGAAAAACTATGATAGGAGTTTACATATACTGAGGTCTTACTGTATTCAAGCAAAATGCTAAAAACGTGACTGCAATATTCTCCTCTATAATTAGGACAACAGTAACGAGGTATTATTATCACTCCCCAGGTTTTTACAAGTTTAGAAGGTGAGACTCAGAGATTAAGTAACTTACCCAGAACCTGAGCAGCTGCCTGTCCGCTCCATGAGCGCACTGCCACTGACATCTAAGTGAGTGGCCCTCTACCCTGCACTCCCCCAGGGGGTGCTCTTCACCTAGACTCTCATCTGAATGTGTTCTGGGAGTAGAGCAAGGCGGCTTCACTGTCCACAGCAGAAAGGAGCAGCACCAGAGTTCGAACACAAGTCAGCCTGATTTCAAAACACAAGCTCATCACCACTAAGCTCCACTGAGATAAACATTTAAGTTTTAGAAATATGATCTGCCCTTTTTTCAAGCGATTAGAGGGACAAACGGGGATGTATTCTGTTACAGTTGCAGGTGTTAGCCATTTTTTCTGGGCAACACTCAGCACAAAGGATCCCAGGTCTTTTGAAGCAGAGCCATTTCAGGCTTGATGACACAGTGGTGGAGACATGTATCTAACCACATCAAAGGCCGGCGGAGATCAGTGGATACACCCCCAAAACGGTTCATAAGTGATTTGGGCTTATATTTGTTTAGGATGGACTACGATGACACCTTTCCCCCTGTTGGGAAAACAATGACAATCATTTTCTCTATCCATTAGGCACTTCTGAAAACCAAAGTTTATACTGTAAAACAAGAAAATGGTTTAGTAAACTATGAAGAGGCTTCCCCATTGGCTTACCGGGTAGAGAATCCACCTGCAAGGCAGTAGACACAGGAGGCGCAGGTTCGACTCCTGGGTCAGGAAGAGTCCCTGGAGGAAGAAATGGCACCCCACTCCAGTATTCTTGCCTGGAGAATCTCATGGACAGAGGAGCCTGGTGGGCTCTGTCCATAGGGTCGCACAGAGTCAGACATGACTGAAGCGACTTAGCAGCAGTAACCACGTAAAATATGTATATATGAAAAAAACATAAGGGAATACATATAAACAAAAAATGATAACTATTGTTATTAATATATTGGGGTTTTGGCATTATTGTATGTGATTCATTTTGTTTTTTCTACTTCCCATTGATTCTGTCATGTTCACAATTTTTAGCAAGAAAACCAAAACTAATTTTAAACTGTATTTTCCATATGAGAGAAATATAATTTAAACATTTGTTTAGCAGCCCAATTTTCTTCCAAAAACAAGAAAAAAATCCAGTCAGAATTGTTCATTACACAGACTCATCCCACACTCCTGCCATTTAAAACGATCTAGGCAAGTATAATGGCCAGTTCTTCTAAAGATCACTGCCTTTATAAGCACATCGTAAACCACAAATTATCATAATTTATGAAATGTAGTAGAAGTGAGCCTATCATTGCCATTCAAAGCATCTGTGAGGGAAAATACTGGTAATTAGCTTGCATGCAATTTGTAGTTTGATTTTTGAGATTGGTGCTTCCCTCAACATTTGCTTTTTGTTCTGTTTTAACTCCCTCTTTGCAAATATGGCATTGTAGATTCACCTGTCATCTTTAGCACATCATGTTCTAAAATGAATCAAATTGCCAAGAAGTCCACCTCCTAACCTGGGTGACCATTTTAAGACTCCCATTGAAAATCAAAAGAAAATTCTGCCTCTTCTTCTGTGATAACTGGCTTTGGTGCTAAACACTTGCGGTTTTCATTTCAGGAATTTTTGTTTGTTTGTTTAAATCTGAGTCATAAAAATAGTGGGCTCAGGGAACAATGAATCAGTCCATCAGTAATATATCCACTCGTCTTTCTAGTCCTTTTTGGTGGCTTTGCATGCAAATCAGTCTCATAGGAAAACAGCAAGAGCTACTGAAGAAAAAGTGCTTCCCTGCAGGCTCAGATGGTAAAGAATTTGCCTGCAGTCCAGGAGGTCTGGGTTCAATCCCTGGGTCAGGAAGATCCCCTGGAGGAGGAAATGGCAACCCGCTCCAGTATTCTTGCCTGGAGAATTCCATGGAAAGAGGAGCCTGGCGGGCTACAGTCCATGGGGTCACAAAGGGTCAGCACAACTGAGTGACCAACACTGCACAACTACACGGAAGAAGGAAGTTTGTCTTCTTTTCCCCAGAGTCACAAGTAGAGGTGGGAGGGAGCAGAAACTACGACGGGAGGTATAGGTGCAGCTGAAAGATCAGGGTCGGTTTAGAAGTTACAGATGGGACCACTGTCATTTAGACAGCCCTAAGCTTGGCTGGACTGCTGGCGCACACAGCACCGAGGGTGTGAAGCCAGTGGCCCAGGCATGATACAGGCTCTCTCGCTTTCCAGCTCTGTGACATGGCCTGCCTTACTCACTTCCTCGTCTCTGTAACAGGGTTGTCACTCAGAAGAAATAAAAGCGTGACGGTATCTTATAAAGCGCTGACTGTCCTTTCTCTACCTGCACCTTCTTCTAGCACATAATGGCTTGACTCATCGGCCTGTGTTTTTTAAATATTTACTTATTTGGCTGCCTTGGCTCTTAATTGTGGCACATGGGAATCTTCACTGTGTTGTGTGGGATCTTTTCGGAGAAGGCAATGGCACCCCACTCTAGTACTCTTGCCTGGAAAATCCCATGGACAGAGGAGCCTGGTGGGCTGCAGTCCATTCGGTCGCGAAGAGTCGGACATGACTGAACGACTTCACTTTCACTTTTCACTTCCATGCATTGGTGAAGGAAATGGCAACCCACTCCAGTGTTCTTGCCTGGAGAATCCCAGGGATGGGGGAGCTTGGTGGGCTGCTGTCTATAGGGTCACACAGAGTTGAACATGACTGAAGCGACTTAGCAGCAGCAGTGGGATCTTTTGTTGTGGCGCCAGGACTCTCTAGTTGTTGCCCTGGGGCTCCGAAGCACACGGGCTTCAGTAGTTGCATTGCTAGGGCTTAATTGCTTGGTGGCATATGGGGATCTTAATTCCCTGGCCAGAGATCAAGCCCACGTCCCCTGTATTGCAAGGTGGATTTTTAACCACTGCCGTACCAGCCAGTCCCTGCTGTATTTGTGTGTGTTTTAAGTAGTTTCTCAGACTCGTTGTTTCGCTCTGTCATTCTCTCTGGCACTGGGACTCCTATATTTGGGTCCCCTTGGTTCTGGTCTCCAGTCAGACTCTCTGAGTCCACTTCCTGCTCGGTCATTAGCTGTGCACACACCACTAATTTAGGTGTCCACCTTGACCTTGATACACTTCTCTTCCAGACTCTTGCATGGTCCTGTGGGACCCTTATCCCCAGTTTGCAACTATTCTTATCCCACCAAGGAACATGCGGATGGTACCAGTCACCAGGGTGGGAGATTCAAGATGAACAGGCTTATAAAGAAGGAAGGCTGAAAAATACCCAAATGAGGTTAGACCATGCAGAGTTGGAAAAGCCGGTATGCCTGCAACTCCCCACCCCCCACCCCAGTAAAGATATTGAGGAGGCTGTTGGAACTAGAAATACAGATTAAGAAATCATAAGGTTGTTGGGAAGAGCGTGTCAAATGAGAAGAGTGTAAAGAAAATGCCAAAGAAAGTAGGGACCAAAATATGTTTATTGCATTGACCCTGCAAAGTCATGAGTAACCTGAACAAGAGCAATTTCCAAGGATAAGTAAGAGTAGATGCAGCCAGATTCAGGAGGATCAATAAATTATAGGAGGAACATGCCTTTATAGTCAGTTGCCTGCAGCTACCTGGTTTTATGTGCCAGCCAGTCATGGTGGCAGAATTGGGGAAACAGCCTCATGATCTTTCCAGGAAATAGAAAAGTCATGGTGGCAGGACTTAGGCTATTTGGAAACGCTCACCTCAAGATTTGAAGGAGATTTATAATAACTTTTCTTTGTATTAAACTCTAAAGCATAGCAAACCTGTTCCAGACCTAGTGATTTTTCTTTTTTGAAACTCAATTTAGATGAAGAACAACTTTATGGAACTATTTACTCTGAATTGATCAGGAAATAGGAGGATCCTAATTTTTTCATTTTTGTTAAAAGTGATGGTTGTATGTGTATGTATATATATGCATGCATGCTAAGTCTCTTCAGTCGTGTCCAACTCTTTGTGACCCCATGGACTGTAGCCCGTCAGACTCCTCTGTCCATGGGATTCTCCAGGCAAGAATACTGGAGTGGGTCACATGCCCTCCTCCAGGGAATCTTTCCAACTCAGGGATTAAACCTGCGTCTCCTGCGGGTCCTGCAATGCAGGTGGATTCTTTACCTGCTGAACCACCAGAGATGTGTATATATACACACACATATGATAGTGGAGGTAGGCCGTGGAGGTGTGGATAGGATAAGTGGAAATATTTTCTAGCTCTTTTGGCATTTCCAAAGGAGCAGGTAATGTGTTATATTCCCAAAGGAGATGAGAACATGGGGCAGAATCTGCCATATTTTCTCAAAATATCTTTGCCTGAGTTAGAGGGTTGATGGGTTTAACTCTGTCTCTGGGTCACCCATTAGTGAAGAAGGAGTCGATCTGGCTTTCCATTAGAAAGGGGCAGAAAAGGACACTATCAGGGGAGTGAGGGACTGTCTCAAAAATAAACTCAGGCAGCCAAGAGTTCTCTTCTCCTGTATTTTGATGTGGTTTCCTTTTGTCATCTCTTTGGGAAATCATCAAAATAGTGATACTATTTTATAACATTTAACTAGTAGGAAAAGGCGTACGTCAAGGCTGTATATTGTCACCCTGCTTATTTAACTTATATGCAGAGGACATCATGAGAAATGCTAGGCTGAATGAACCACAAGCTGGAATCAAGATTGCTAGGAGGAATATCAATAACCTCAGATATGCAGATGACACCACCCTTATGGCAGAAAGCGAAGAAGAACTAAAGAGCCTCTTGATGAAAGTGAAAGAGGAGAGTGGAAAAGTTGGCTTAAAGCTCAACATTCAGAAAACGAAGATCATGGCATCCAGTCCCATCACTTCATGGCAAATAGATGAGGAAACAGTGGAAATAGTGGCTGACTTTATTTTGGGGGGCTCCAAAATCACTGCAGCCATGAAATTAAAAGATGCTTACTCCTTGGAAGGAAAGTTATGACCAACCTAGACAGCATATTCAAAAGCAGAGACATTACTTTGCCAACAAAGGTCCGTCTAGTCAAGGCTACAGTTTTTCCAGTGGTCATGTATGGATGTGAGAGTTGGACTATAAAGAAAGCCGAGCACCAAAGAATTGATGCTTTTGAACTGTGATGTTGGAGAAGACTCTCGAGAGTCCCTTGGACTGCAAAGAGATCCAACCAGTCCATCCTAAAGGAGATCAGTTCTGAGTGTTCATTGGAAGGACTAATGTTGAAGCTGAAACTCCAATACTTTGGCCATCTGATATAAAGAGCTGACTCATTTGAAAAGACCCTGATGCTGGGAAAGATTGAAGGCAGGAGAAGAAGGGGACGACAGAGGATGAAGATGGTTGGATGACATCACTGACTCAATGAACATGAATTTGGGTAAACTCCAGGAGTTGGTGATGGACAGGGGGGCCTGATGTGCTGTGGTCCATGGGATCACAAAGAGTTGGACACAACTAAGCAACTGAACTGAACTGAACTGTCCAGGAGACCTACTCCCACAGTTTGGGTTTCTTGCTAATTGAACAGAGAGAAATCAGCAGAAGCTGTATCCTATTTTTAAATTTTTTAAAAAGTTTTATGTTATATTGGAGTGTAATTGATTAATAATGTTGTCTTAGTTTCAGGCATACAGCAAAGTGATTCAGTTGTAGATATGTATGAACAACATACACATACTTGTACATATGTATAAAAAGGATTCTTTTTGAATTCTTTTGCCATTTAGTTTATTGGAAAATATTGAACAGAATTCCCTGTTCTATACAGTAAGTAGTTCCTTGTTGGTTATCTCTTTTAAATATAGTAGTACATATGTTTCGATCCCAACCTCCTAATCTATCCCTCCCTCCACCCTCCCCCTCTGGTGCTGCTGCTAAGTCACTTCAGTCGTGTCCGACTCTGTGCGACTCCATAGATGGCAGCCACCAGGCTACCCCGTCCCTGGGATTCTCCAGGCAAGAACACCGGAGTGGGCTGCCATTTCCTTCTCCAGTGCATGAAAGCGAAAAGTGAAAGTGAAGTCACTCAGTCGTTTCTGACCCTCAGCGACCCCATGGACTGCAGCCTTCCAGGCTCCTCCGTCCATGGGATTTTCCAGGCAGGAATACTGGAGTGAGGTTCCATTGCCTTCTCCCCCTCCCCCTCTGGTAACCATAAATTCATTTTCTAAATCCATGAATCTGTGTCTGTTTTGTAAATAAGTTCATTTGTATCACTTAAAAGAAACAATTTTGAAAGCAAGGTAAGTGTTTGGTTCTTTTCAAGACTCTGGATATCAAATATTGCCATGTTCTATTTAAGGGTTTGGTGAGAATATTTACTAAAACCCTTCCTATGAGGGAAGTATAGCACAAAGTTTCCAGTTTTTGCAGAGTGCTAGCTGCTAAGACTGATTAAACAGTTTATCCTTGTTTACATGGGACAAAGCTAAGTTCCTAAGTAAGTCCTAAACAGAGGTGGTATCATTAACCTTTGGCCTACTGCATCGGGTCTGGAGATGCCCCATCCAAACTCTCTTGTGCTTGTGTGGGTGCCCTGAGATGCTGAGAGGGAAGCTGTGTCCTCAGAATATGGCCTCATAAAGTCCAGGGGCACAGAAGGCATCAGGACTGGCAGGCAGCCTCCATAGAGGTGCTAGGTGATGACACACATGCTAAGGGAACAGCAGACAGGGTCCCTAAGCACACGTTGCCCGCGACTGTAAGAAGGATTGCTGTGCTTGCAGAAAAGCAGCAGTGCAAAGGATGATGACTGCCTCCTTCCCCCTTGGGAGCCTTTGAGCACTGCTCCTCATGGTGTCCTTTGTGGCTTCCTGCCATCTTTGGGGTGCAGGAGACTCCACATTGTTGCACATGAGGCATTACACCTAGTAATTACTCATCTACAAGGCCTTTCTTCCCTAGAGTGGCCCAGCTCCCTCCCTCGCCTCCTATAGCACCCCAGCCCAAGGGAATATTTTCCATCCTGGAAGGAACCCTCCACTTTCCTGCCTACCTTTAGAAACATTTTGTCTAGAGAAAGAGAAATGTCATATGACACCCCTTGTATGTGGAATCTGAAAAGAAATGATGCAAATGAACTTACAGACTTTCAGAACATCTTACAGCTGTGGGGTGCGGGGAGCAGTAAGGATGGAGGAAAGGGGTAGTTAGGGAGCTTGGGATGGACATGTAAACACTGCTGTATTTAAAATGGATAACCAACAAGGACCTACTGTATAGCACAGGGAACTCTGTTCAGTGTATGTGGCAGCCTGGATGGGAGGGGAGTGTGGCGGAGAATGGCTATATCTTTGTGATGGCTGAGTCCCTTCACTGTTCCCTGAAACTATCACAACATGGTTGGTTAAATCCGTTACATCCCAATACAAAATAAAAAGGGTTTTAAGAAACCAAAATTTTGCCTGTAGATACATACCCTTTTTCTTTAAAGTTCTCTGTACAGGAAAAAATAAACTTAATAATAAATGCTTCTTACGATCAAACCCAGAACTTTAGTCAGACTAAAGGCTATTCCCCTTTCACAGAGGCCAAAGACTTGGAACCCTTGAAAAAGTAGCCAAGAAAGACAACAAAAACACACCAGCTAATTGCCATATCAAAGCCATTTGTTTATATTCTGCCAAAATTGCAAAAATCACATTTTTGTGTTCTGTGAGAGTTTTAGTCAATGGTAGATCCAAACCAAAAGCTTATTTAGGAAAAAATGGACACGTTACTGGGAAACCTACCTAGACAGATTGGTTTTGTACAGGCCAACGTGCTGGTCATGGATGCTGCATTTCCCTTTACAACTCACAGGCCTTGTGCTGGCTTTTTTTGATTTTGTGGATTTGAGTTAAAGGTCTCTGTTTAACTCATCCCTGCTGTCTTTTCACATCAAGATGTTAAAATGCCAGATTTGGTGCTGCTTAGCCTTGGTACCAGAGAAGGCAATGGCACCCCAATTCTGTACTCTTGCCTGGAAAATCCCATGGATGGAGGAGCCCAGTAGGCTGCAGTCCATGCACTTGTGAAGAGTCGGACATGACTGAGCAACTTCACTTTCACTTTTCACTTCCATGCATTGGAGAAGGAAATGGCAACCCACTCCAGGGTTCTTGCCTGGAGAATCTTAGGAACAAGGGAGCCTGGTGGGCTGCCGTCTATGGGGTCGCACAGAGTCGGACACGACTGAAGTGACTTAGCAGCAGCAGCAGCCTTGGTACTCCTGTTTCATTCACGGAGTTCAAACATTTGTACAGGAAGCATCAAATCCTATTTAGACTACACCATGAAATGTGAGCACTGGATAGAAGAGACTTCATCCGAGGTACCCACCTGCTTTAATATTGATTCAATAGCAAAATTAATCCTTAATGCTTGAAAAGTCAACATTTGATTTTGATAATATGAGCAGCCTAGGGCCCAGCGAGCTCTCTCTCCTATGTGTGTTCTGCTTGCAACTGACACACTTTCCTTTCGTAGGTCAGCACACGTGGTTTGCTGGAGGCAGGTGTCAAGGAAGAAAGAAATAACTCATTTCATACTTTCACAAACTTAGCAAGACTGTATTTGCATTGTTACCATTTTTCAAAACTCAAGGTACCGGATTTCCATCCTCAACACTCTTACTTTGAGGGGTGTAGAGTTTCTTTTATCCTCTCTGCCCCTTCCACCAAAACTGTGATTCACTCAAATATCGGTTTACCCGTCAGGCTTTCCCTAACCACTCCCAGGGTTAAGTGAGAAAATAATTTAGGAGGCTATTGACCTAGTCCAGACAAGATATACCAATGTAACCCAACTAAGGTGGTAACACTAGAGGTGGAAAAGTGGAAAGAATCAAGGTAGATAAATGTTGGTTGGAATGAATGGGGAATGTAAAGGTTGCCATTTGTTGAACATTTGTTGTGTGTCAAAAATTGTGCCAGGTGTTTCATTTGCCTTATTTACCCTTAGAGTGAGTTTAATGAAGAGGTGTGACATCGCCATTGCATAAATGAGGAGTTTGACCCTTTTGGAGATTCAGTGTGACCATGGGTCACACATTATTGTTGGGGCTGCTATTTGGATCAGGTCTGTTTGATGAGGGCAAGAGAGAGAGAGAGACAGCAAAAGATATATCTATATATCCATATAGAGAGACATAGGTATATAGGTCTACCTAAATCTGTGATGGTTAATTTTATGTGCCAACTTAAGAACATGCTTTTGAATGCAGTTAACATTTGAATTGTTGAACTCTGAGTAAGCCCTCCATCTTGAAGGTGGGCCTCATCTAATCAGCTGAAGGCATGAATAGAATAAAAAAATTGGCCTCCTGAAGCAAGAGGTAATTCTCCAGAAGATCACCTTCAGACTTCGTTTGTAACACAGGCTGTCCTGAGTCTCAAGCCTGTTGCCCCATCCTGCAAATTTGGACTTCCCAGCCACCACAGTCATGTGAGTCTCTTTCCTAAAGTTTGCTAGGATGGTTGGAACATGGAGAGTCACTATACTACACTTTTAATCTTTGTATGTTTGAAATTTCCCAAAGTAAAAGGAATTTTTGCTGTTTTATAATTAGTTACCATTTTGAGTGACTGTGATTTGCCTCATTCTTTTTTGTCTTTTCCAAATTTTTCATAAATGTAATGATTTACTTTAAATAATGGGAAGAATATTTTAGGCAAGGGATAAAACAAAAAAGTTTAGTCTCTTTATCAGATACTTAAAGAAAACCTTTCCATATTACACCCTATTAATTCTGTTTCTCCAGATAACCCTGACTAATGCAATATCTATCTTTCTATCCATATATCCATCAAAAAAGGGAAATGTACAATTCAGAGAACTAGAACAAAGGAATGATTGTGACATTGAAATCAGAGGTCTCCAGCCATAGGAATCACTACTGTCATGATGTATGGAAGAAAATGACCTTTTAAAATGTTTATCTTTTGTTTGATGGTTTTCTTTCCTGGACACAGATGATTTTCAGTTTTGAACATAGTCTGTATATGATGAACTAGTTAGATTACCTTATATATTGTATACATATTCTTATACAAACTGGCCAGATACTCATGTGCATGCATGAATGCGCATACACACACACACACACAATTTGGCCAAGA
This sequence comes from Redunca redunca, assembly GCA_006410935.1. Classification (NCBI taxonomy): domain Eukaryota; kingdom Metazoa; phylum Chordata; class Mammalia; order Artiodactyla; family Bovidae; genus Redunca; species Redunca redunca. The sequence continues at coordinate 91,848 of SJYQ01003756.1, forward strand.
ATACCCATCTAATCCTGTAGACTTGAGGGTAATTGCTGCACTCTGTTACTTCTAGGGAAACACAGAATGAGCATGGCAGCTTGATCCAATAGGTAGACATTTCTTTACTAAAGAGGGAACCATGTTAGAAAGAACATCTTCTTATTTCACAAGCAGCATCTTTGTTCTAGAGGTAAGGACAGTAAGATGCCTCCCTCTAAGAACTTGGGAGGTTACACCGTGATGGCCCAGCTGGTGAGGCAAAACAGCCTGGCAAACAACAAAAATGCATTTCAGCTCTTCTAGCTCAAGTGGCTCCAGCTCTAGGATGATACAAAAGGGACTCAATAAAGGGATATTAAAAGACTGAAAATGTCATACTGACATTATCTTTTGGAAATACCAGACTATCAGTTAAAGCGCTGCTTCCCAATGGTACAGTTTGCAGGATTTGTGGCTGAAATTTGTAGATTGTCTATTGCGGTTCACAAAAGGTGCTTTGCTGAGTTGCGTGGTGAAAACTCCCCCCACCCCTTGACTCAGCAGGAATTGTGTCTAATTGTGCATTCTGTGTATATCCGAGCTAAATTTTAGTGTTGGAAACTGGCAGTAAAGTGAGGACATGTGACAACTAATTGCCTTTAGTTATAGGAAGAAGTTTTAGAGTGAAAACACATGTGCCTAAAGCGTCATGTTTTCTGTGAAGAGTATCATTGGTTTTTATAGGACTACAGAGCATACGTGAAGTAGCAAAGATTTGTATTTCTCTTTCTGAGGTTTGTAAGAATTTCTTCAGTTGCGTGGATCCCCTGGCCACATACAGAATGTGGAAGTACAAGTATATTTTTACTAAATGATATAGATGCCTCCCAGCAAATTCAGCTTTAAAGCAATCCCATTTCCCTTGAATGTCCTTTAAAAGTTAGGGATGATTTCCCAAAGGGGAAAAATCTTATAACAATCTTAACTACAAACTTTTAATGAAACAGTGAATAGCCCAATCACAAGATGGAATTTGGGCTAGACTAAATATTTTGATGTTCTCCGGGGGAATTTTCCCGACCCAGGGATTGAACCTGGGTCTCCTACATTGCAGGTGAATTCTTTACCATCTGAGCCACCAAGAAAGCCCTCAAATATTTTGATGTTAGGTTATTAGTTCCAATTCAGGAACTCCATTTTTCCTTATATTTTCTTAACCTTTACCCAGTATCATCATTTCTTTCCTCAGATTAACTCATTTTCTCTAGTACCACAGATATTTTTCCTAATTAGCACGATCAGTGTTATTGTCTTTATTTTCATGTCATTCTTTATTTACTTAAAAAAGAGTTGCTGGTAGACAAACACAGTGAAGGAATGTAGATTAAAAAACAAAACAAACAGAATCCTGTCCTCCAGGAGCTTCTAATCTATAGAGGAACTTTCTGTTTCTAATAATATTTAACTTCCAATTAATATTCTGGCACTTCACAGTATTACAAAATATGTCCATGAAAGTGATCTCTTTTCAACTCTCAACGACTTCTTACACAGTAGGTAAGTTAAGTGTTTTTATGCCCCCTAAACTCAGAGAAGTGAAGGGACTTTCCCAGTCCTTGCTCACCCCCATGATGGAAACAGGCACAGTGCTGCTTTCATACTGCTATGTAACGCCTAGCTGTGATGGGCCTTTGTGTCAGCTCGCAGCATCCAAAGGATGTCTAGATGTCTGGTGGAACATTACTTCTGAATCGCTGGTCTGAGTACCTTAGAGGCCTTCCCCCGAAGAGGTAGGCATCATCCAATCTATCGAGGAGCAGAGTAGAGGGAAAACCCAGAAGATGACTGAAATCACTCTGCTTGACGGAACTGGGATTTGATCTCCTGCCCTCACCACTCTTAGATTTCAGGTTTTCAGACTCAGACTGGCATCTACAACACTGGCTTTCCTGGGTCTCAGACTTGGAGACAGCAGATCGTTGGTCTTCTCAGCCTGCTGAGCTGTATGACCTTATAAAGATCTCTCCATATTTATATATATAGTTGTTGTTTAGTCACTAAGTCAGGTCCAACTCTTTGTGACCCCCTGGACTATAGCCTGCTGGGCTCCTCTATCCATGGAATTTTCAGCAAGATTACTGGAGTGGGTTGCCATCACCTCCTCCAGGAAATTTTTTTGACCCAAGGATTGAACCTGTGTTTCCACATTTCCTGCACTGTGGAGGATTCTTTATTGCCGAGCCACTGGGAAAGCCCATATATATATTGTTAGTTCTATTTTTCTTGAACTCTGGCTGATACACTAGCAAAACTTTTTCTTTAAAACAGAACTCTGTATTTCTCTTTTAATATAGTCCATATCTAATAGAGCAATTATTCATACCACATATAGCTGGTAGACGCCACTCCGTCTAAAATCTGGAGGTTCTCAACCAGATATCATGTCACAGCTGTATTCTAGTCAGTTGAGTCGGACCCTTTAATAACAAATGAAACAGAGTTTTTCTCTGATTATTTCAACCTTCTTTCTGTAGTGGGAAGAGATAGAGAGTTGAATCAAAAAGGAACAAAATCATATAAATGGACCCAGGCATGTGGGATGATGCATGATAAATCTCTTCTCAATATGGTGACGCAGAATAAACATTGAAAATCATCCTATTGTATGATAATTCTATCCTTCCAGCACTCAGATATTAGAATGCAAATTACATACAATTCATTCCCTACTTGCTCAAGATAGGGAACATTGATGTTGTCTCGACAACATCTAGACTACGTTTTTACTGATTTTGTGGCTGAGTTTAGATGTAATTGATCTCTCCACTCACCCTTACCAAGTTGGATCCTGATAGCCTTATCCAATCAGAGAATGGCCAGTGTGACTGATAAAGGATGGTCCAATTAAACCAAAGGTCAGGACTCGTATTTGATTGTGAAGAGAAATTCTTACTTCTCCAATTTTCCTGCCCACTGAGCCCACAAGCGAAAGTGAAAGTCACTCAGTTGTGTCCAACTCTTTGCAACCCCATGGACTATACATTCCATGGAATTCTCCAAGCCCTCAGAACACTGGAGTGGATAGCCTTTTCCTTCTCCAGGGGATCTTCCCAACCCAAGGATCAAATCCAGGCCTCCCACAACGCAGGTGGATTCTTTACCAGCTGAGCCACAGGGAAGCCCGAGCCCACAACTCACAGTTATTAATAATATGAAGCATGAAAGACATTGTTGTTAGAAGCCATATGAAAACCACAGAAGAAGCCACCAGCACGGAGCAGAGCAGAGCTGAGCAAACTGCAAAAAATGGGCCCAGAATCCTGGCTGGGATGTGGCTGAAGTCCACCCTACCCCTGGACTTTTCTGTTTCTACATCAGTAAACTGCTCTAATTATTTAAGCTTCTCTCATTGAATTTTGTTATTCGCCACCAACAGCAGCCTCACTGAAACAATCCCTTAAGAAGGAAGAATTTCAGAGCTGAATATCAGGTATAAAGTTTAACTCATCTAGGATAAGATAAAATGTTCCTGTGCATTCATTAAAAAAGGGGGGGGAGGGTATATACATGTTTTATGGACGTTCAAAAGTGAAAGTTGCAAGCTTTTAATTATGTTCAGCTTCCTTAAAAAACCAAAAAGATTATTTCTAAGATAAGATTCTACCTAGTTGGAGACTTTATTGCTCAGCATTAGCACATCAGTCCCAGTGAAAAATGAACACTTAGGTCCATCTTGGTAACCTAATCACTATACAAATTGGCGTACTTATGAAATGATGATTTTCTGCCACCTCAGGGATCATATTCTGCAACAGCTGTTCATAAGTGAAGATCCTTGCATACTGTGTTTAGCTTTCTTATGAAGAGAACCACTCATCAGGTTAAGTAAGAGTCACCATTTTCCTAAAAACTACGATAATATAAAAATTCTGATCATGGATAAGCCCTTAATTAAAAATTTAAGAAAGGTACAGATCACACTAGTAAATGATGTTCAGGCTCTTGCTTCTGGTAATGTCAAAATGATTCTAATCAACTAAAGAAATGTAAGTTTAATTCAGAACCACCTTGTGGCTCGTATTTGAGCTGCAAACAATGACTGCATTGGTGAATGGATTACAAATTGTGCTTTGATGTCATATGACGGATGGTAGGAGTAAATAGGCCATCGCCTATCCAAAATCTCTCTTCAGGCTGTGAATGGTACGACTATGAGTAAAACATAATTCACAACATAGCACCTCCTCACCTCTTTCCGGTCCGGAAGTGGACTTGCTCTATGTACTATTACTGCCTCTGTGTATTGAAGCACAGAGAGAGAAGAGCAGAGACATCCTCTGAAGAAAAGCTATTTGGCTATAACTCTTTATACTTGATACTCTTCCTACCTGACAGATGTATCTTCAACTGCAAACCAAGGCAAGAAGTTTTGTATGCAAATGATTCCCATCAGAATATATAAATCAGTTGAAAGCAAATATTTTAACTGGATCATGGAAAAAGCAAGAGAGTTCCAGAAAAACATCTATTTCTGCTTTATTGACTATGCCAAAGCCTTTGACTGTGTGGATCACAACAAACTGTGGAAAATTCTGAAACAGATCGGAATACCAGACCACCTAACCTGCCTCTTGAGAAACCTGTATCCAGGTCAGGAAGCAACAGTTAGAACTGGACATGGAACAACAGACTGGTTCCAAATAGGAAAAGGAGTATGTCAAGGCTGTATATTGTCACCCTGCTGATTTAACTTCTATGCAGAGTACATCATGAGAAAAACTGGGCTGGCAGAAGCACAAGCTGGAATCAAGATTGCCAGGAGAAATATCAATAACCTCAGATATGCAGATGACACCACCCTTATGGCAGAAAGTGAAGAGGAACTAAAAAGCCTCTTGATGAAAGTGAAAGAGGAGAGTGAAAAAGTTAGCTTGAAGATCAACATTCAGAAAACGAAGATCATGGCATCTGGTCCCATCACTTCATGGGAAATAGATGGGGAAACAGTAGAAACAGTGTCAGACTTTATTTTTTGGGGCTCCAAAATCACTGCAGATGGTGACTGCAGCCATGAAATTAAAAGACGCTTACTCCTTGGAAGAAAAGTTATGACCAACCTAGATAGCATATTCAAAAGCAGAGACAGTACTTTGCCAACAAAGGTCCGTCTAGTCAAGGCTATGGTTTTTCCTGTGGTCATGTATGCATGTGAGAGTTGGACTGTGACGAAGGCTGAGCGCTGAAGAATTGATGCGTTTGAACTGTGGTGTTGGAGAAGACTCTTGAGAGTCCCTTGGACTGCAAGGAGATCCAACCAGTCCATTCTGAAGGAGATCAGCCCTGGGATGTTCTTTGGAAGGAATGATGCTAAAGCTGAAACTCCAGTACTTTGGCCACCTCATGAGAAGAGTTGACTCACTGGAAAAGTCTCTGATGCTGGGAGGGATTGGGGGCAGGAGGAGAAGGGGACGACAGACGGTGAGATGGCTGGATGGTATCACTGACTCGATAGATGTGAGTTTGAGTGAACTCCGGGAGATGGTGATGGACAGGGAGGCCTGGCATGCTGCGATTCATGAGGTGGCAAGAGTCAGACATGACTGAGCGACTGAACTGAACTGAACTGAGTCTTAAACTCTTTGGAAATCAGATTCCAAATTTTACAGATTCTTCATCAGTAAAATGAAATGTTTAGGATGATGATCACTAAGACTGCTTTCAGTGTTAATTGCCAAGGCAATAACAGTAGCATCAACAACAGAACCCCCGTCCCAATGATTCTATTAGTATGAAGACTGGTATTCAGTCTCACTATAAACCACAATCAGTGGCTCTGTAATGACTCAGTTCAGTCCAGTCCCTCAGTCGTGTCCAACTCTCTGCGACCCCATGAATCGCAGCACGCCAGGCCTCCCTGTCCATCACCAACTCCTGGTGTTCACTCATTCCATAGTTCATCAGGCACTCTATCTATCAGATCTAGTCCCTTTAATCTATTTCTCACTTCCACTGTATAATCATAAGAGATTTGATTTAGGTCATACCTGAATGGTCTAGTGGTTTTCCCTCCTTTCTTCAATTTGAGTCTGAATTTGATAATAAGGAGTACACGATCTGAGCCATAGTCAGCTCCTGGTCTTGTTTTTATTGACTGTATAGAGCTTCTCCATCTTTGGCTGCAAAGAATATAGTCAATCTGATTTTGGTGTTGACCATCTGGTGATGTCCACGTGTAGAGTCTTCTCTTGTGTTGTTGGAAGAGGGTGTTTGCTATGACCAGTGCATTTTCTTCGCAAAACTTTATTAGTCTTTGCCCTGCTTCATTGTGCATTCCAAGGCCAAATTTGCCTGTTACCCCAGGTGTTTCTTGACTTCCTACTTTTGCAGTCCAGTCCCCTATAATGAAAAAGGACATCTTTTTTGGGTGTTAGTTCTAAAAGGTCTTGTAGGTATTCATAGAACTGTCCAACTTCAGCTTCTTCGGTGTTACTGATTGGGGCATAGACTTGGATTACTGTGATATTGAATGGTTTGCCTTGGAAACGAACAGAGATCATTCTGTTGTTTTTGAGATTGCATCCAAGTACTGCATTTCGGGCTCTTTTGTTGACCATGATGGCTACTCCATGTCTTCTGAGGGGTTCCTGCCCACAGTAGTAGATATAATGGTCATCTGAGTTAAATTCACCCATTCCAGTCCATTTTAGTTCACTGATTCCTAGAATGTCGACATTCACTCTTGCCATCTCCTGTTTGACCACTTCCAATTTGCCTTGATTCATGGACCTGACATTCCAGGTTCCTATGCAATATTGCTCTTTACAGCATCGGATCTTGCTTCTATCACCAGTCACATCCACAGCTGGGTATTGTTTTTTCTTTGGCTCCATCCCTTCATTCTTTCTGGAGTTGTTTCTCCACTGATCTCCAGTAGCATATTTGGGCACCTACTGACCTGGGGAGTTCCTCTTTCAGTATCCTATCATTTTTCCTTTTCATACTGTTCATGGGGTTCTCAAGGCAAGAATACTGAAGTGGTTTGCCATTCCCTTCTCCAGTGGACCACATTCTGTCAGACCTCTCCACCATGACCCGCCCCTCTTGGGTTGCCCCACGGGCATGGCTTAGTTTCATTGAGTTAGACAAGGCTGTGGTCCTAGTTGATTAGATTGACTAGTTTTCTGTGAGTATGGTTTCAGTGTGTCTGCCCTCTGATGCCCTCTTGCAACACCTACCATTTTACTTGGATTTCTCTTACCTTGGGCGTGGGGTATCATTTCACGGCTGCTCCAGCAAAGTGCAGCCACTGCTCGTTACCTTGGAGGAAGGGTATCTCCTCACCACCGCCCTTCCTGACCTTCAACGTGGGATTGCCCCTCTAGGCCCTCCTGCGCCTGTGCAGCCACCTCTCCTTGGATGTGCGCCCCTGACCTCGGGCGCAGGGTAGCTCCTCTCAGCCAATGCCCCTGGCCTCGGTCATGGGGTAGCTCCTCCTGTAATGACTAATAGGTTGAAATAGATTGATCATCCAAGATTTTACATCTTATGGGTAGTTTAGGAGTTAACTCAAGACCAGCAAGTATCTTCTATCCTTCTTCAAAGACAGGAGCAGCAAAGGGATACCAGTTCCCCTAATCACTCCTGGAACAGAAGGGAGTGTCCAGAGCAATCCAGTAAGCAAATTAAATAGGCAGGTGACTTTCCTAATAGGTCATTTCTGTGAGAAACACACTCACCAGCCCAAAACCAAGATGGACTTGGAGACATACAGCACAGCACAAACAAGACTTTTAATGACAGTCTTGCAAGATTGGATGTTGGGTGGGCAGGCGCACCCAGAGTAGTTACACCGAGTAAGTTATCCATTGCATGCAAGTCCCTCTCTCAGTCCGTCATTGGCTGAGTATTATGGGGTGAACAGTCTTCCCAGATGTTGCCTAAGTTTATTCCCTTCCTCTTTATCGGCTGGCCCTTCCCTAACACCTTGTTTCCCCCTTTCTCGCACACTTCTTCCCTGTTTTTATGTTTTGAATTCACCGATAGAATGAGCCCGCACAAAACCCTAAACATCCCACCCTCCCTTTGTTTGCCTGGACTTTTCAGTTTTGTAACTCTATGGTTGCTACATCAGCGATAAGTCATTATTTAAGCTAGCTATTAGTAAGTAGTTCCTCATTCCTAAGTTAGCATCTATTTTTGAAAATGAACCATTAAACATTAATGTTTCTTACAATTTTTGTTAAGGCTGTAGCTCTTTAGTTGGTGATGGGACCCCCTATCCAAGTGGTGTGGTTAAGGAAGAAAGCATTCCCAAAGGAGAAGTGAAAATACATTGGCTGGATCTATTTATAGCCTCAGGCATTGCAACCAAATTGAAACCATCCAGAGACTGTTTCTTCTTTTTTTTTTGACTGAGGAATTGTTTAAATTCAAAGAGCAATTAAGTAGAAAGCTTGACATAGAAACAATAGCAATACCAAAAGCAATACCAATTTCTGAATGAACTATTGCCTTCCCTTTAGGTATAAAGCTCCAGTGCTCCATTATGGAGGGTGGAGAAGGAGGGAAAGGAAGGCTGATGGTTTTAACTGGATTTGATTTTCATACAGAATCCTGGTTGGTTATCCAGTATTTATGTTCCTCTAAAGTTTGTGCATATTGGATACATAATGATTATTCCATAGTCTTTCTAAATAGCAGCATAAGAAAAGTCATCTTGCATCTTTACTGAAGAAACTTCAAACACAGAATGCATTTTACAACTTAAAAAAAAATTGGTCTAATACAGACAGCTTTCTAAAAGTGCAGTGGCTATGATTCATTCATGTGTTTATTGAGGACCAACTCTGTACCAGGCAGAGTGCTTGGCATTGGAAAGACAGGGGAACAACACAGACAACACCTCTATTCTCAGGGGGGTTACAGACTAACAGAGAAGACAGATATTCAGCAAGTAAATCCACCAGAGTATGATAGGTGTTGTAATAGTTAATGAACAAACTATTGCAAGAAGACAGAGAAGCCCCTCTGTCCCAGTCTTCAATCGGTGGGGGTGGGGGTGGGAGGGGGTGGATTCCCTTTAAAAGTGACACCTGAGTTAAGGAGTCTGATTATTTGAGATGTGAGTTCTCTGAATTTGTTCAGAGTAGCAAACCACTTACACATAAATATAACAAAGAGAGTGAGCTCCTATTATGTGTCAGCCACTGTTCTGTGTTCTTTATATTTCATTTAACTCTCACAAGAAGTCTTCAAGATAAACACTATTCTTACTACAGGGCTGAAGCTTAAAGGGATTGACTTTTCCACTGTCATAGTAGCAAAAACAGGGTTCCGATATTGGNTCATCTTCGTTTTCTCGCTTGCCTCTCTCCATACCTCCCAGGCTTCTCCACGCACAATCAGGAGCCTTTTGCCCTTCTGCTTTTCTCTATGGTCACCAAGTTCTGCAGTGGCCTGGCTCCCCACTTCCCCATAAAGAAGGTCCTGCTTCTGCTCTGGAAAGTAGTCATGGTGAGTGGCCGATTCTCTCCCTCTCCCGTCTCATCAGATAGGCAGGGCCTTTTGCCACCACAGTTTTTTCTGGTCTGATTCCAGGAGGCTGGAGCTAGGCAGATAACAGGACAGCTGTTAGCCAGTGGAGGGGCAATAGGGCTGTCCTAGAGAAGTCAGAGGTTCTATATCGGGGCAGGTCACCTTTTTCTATGGGACTGATGGGAGATGCCACTTTTCGAGGTAGGGTGTTATTGCACCTCTCCCTGATAGAGAGCTAATGTTTCATGGAAAGAACACTGGCTGAGAGGTGGGAGATCTGACCTCTGTTGATACTGAGGAACCTTGGGTAATGTTCTGTGTCTCAGTTTCTCTAGCTGTAAAATATAGGGTTTAGTGCCTGCTCTCCGTCCAGATAGAGGATTTGCTTTCATAAAACGAAGTCCTTGTAAGTGTATGGTTGCAGTTTTGTTACTAATTATTCAATCCGATTCTTCCTCTTTGGCTCCCACCCCACAGAAGTGGCTGAACAACCTACCCTCTAGGGTAGGCCTTGAGTGATTCTAGGGGTGTATAGTATCTAGATGTATTCCTTAAAAGGGGGTACATTTTCCTGTTTTTGTCCCCCAGTGGAGGCCTTCAGTAGTCCCTTTCCTAATTTCTGGGGATGTTTCCAGCCCTGGGTCAGTAAATAATACTTTATCCTGACCCCTGAGCTCTAAGGGATAGTAGCCACCTCTAAGGCTGGGCCCAGTTACCACATTCTTTCTGCCTTCTCCTGTTGTATTACTTACTAATTAAGGAGTGGGTCTCGGGGACTGGAGGTTGTGACTCTTCTCTCCATCCACACTTCCCTGCCCTTGCTTTCTGACTTCTTCCTCTCTTCTCTGCCCCTTTCCTGTTCAAATCTCAGTTTACCCTCGGTGGATTTGAGCATCTGCAGGCTCTCAAAGTACAGAAGCGGGCGGAACTGGGCCTGCCTCCACTGGCGGAGGACAGTATCCAGGTGGTGAAGAGCATGCGGGCTGCCTCCCCGCCCTCCTACACCCTCGACCTGGGGGAGTCTCAGCTGGCACCTCCACCCTCCAAACTGCGAGGCCGCCGTGGTTCTCGAAGGGTATGGACTAAAGCGGACAGTGGTGTTGTGACACCGGCTGGCCAAAAGTCGAGATTCTAAACAGCTCTAGATATGTTAGGAAAGAGCAGCAGATGACTCTGCTGTCCTACCCTTGACCAGCCCTGTGACCAACCTGAAATCTTGGAGACTATACTTTGGCTTCTGTCCCCAAGCCCTGATGGGGTCCTGGCTGTCAAGATGTCACACTGTGATATCACTTCATCGATCCACGTCTTACTAAGGATCATTGACCTAGACCTCAGTGCCTGGAGTACCCTAGTGTGCCAAACAACAGTTGGGGTATAATCCTGGCCATAAGTACCTGGTAGAGGCACTTTGTCATTTTCGTCTCAGTAAGAAGTTTTACTCTGAGCCCACCGTGCTCTTCTCTGGCCTTGAAACCAGAGGCTTACGTTTAAAGATGACTGGTTAGGGGTCTAGATAGTCTGCGTCCCTAGAAAGGTCACACGTACAACTCGCACTGAGACCTGACCATGCTCCCAAGAACTCGCCTGCCTGATCTACCTGATGTCACCAACTACAGGTGACGGGTCCAGACAGTCACACTCAGTAATCTAGTCTACATTATCTGCAGTGTGATATTTTTTTAACCTTTATTTTTTGTTTTACAAAATAATGCTTACTCATTATAGAAAATTTAGAACAAATATAAAAATGTGAAAAGGGAGGAAAAAAAAAGTCACCCACAATCTTAACAACCAGAAGCAGTCACTGTTAAATTTTTGGCCTGTTTCTGTCCAGTCTTTTTTGTCTTTCTGTGACAAGATTTAAAATTCCAAACTCGATTCCCTCTGCCTAGCAGCAAGCTCCCATTCTCTTCCTCAGTCAGCCAGCTGGTGTATGCTCACAGAAGGCAAATTAATTGAATATTCACCTAAGTGGAGCATAATTAGGAAGGAAAGTGCAGGCAAAAAAAAAGCATTAGTGTTTTCTGAAACCTAATTGTGACTTTGGGATTATCTGTGCTCTGTCTCCCAGCCATTGGTGTGGTTGCTTGAGAGAGCTGCCTGTCCTGGAATTGGGCCTGGTGGGGACAGTAGGGTTGAGATGGGAAGAGAAAGTTCTCACTAGGGCTGGGTTCTTACTCCATGTTCCCTGAAGTCAGCGGCCTGGGGGTGGTGGGTAGTCTCAGACAAGGATGCCCAGACTGAGATTTCTGGACACCTTCCCTCTCTCCTTCTACCCACCCTCCTCGACCCCAGCAACTCCTTACTAAGCAGGACAGCTTGGACATCTACAACGAAAGAGATCTCTTTAAGACTGAAGAACCAGCCGCAGAGGAGGAAGAGGAATCTGCCAGCGATGGAGAACGCACTTTGGATGGAGAGTTAGACCTGCTAGAGCAGGACCCTCTAGTACCCCCTCCACCCTCACAGGCACCCCTCTCTGCTGAGCGCGTGGCCTTTCCCAAGGGCCTACCCTGGACCCCGAAGGTCAGGTACGCTTGATAACACCAGGGCCCCTGGCTCCGGCGGGGTTCCAGTCACTGGAGGCTGAGGGTGGAGTGGTCTGTGTATTCAAGGCTCAGTAAGCTGGGCTGTGAGTTAGAACTCCTGGGTGGGGAGTTCCCTTTATTGGCTTCCCTTGCTGTTCTAGTTTTCCAGCTGGAGGGGTGGGAGCCCAGTAAGGTTCTCTCTCTCAAGGTTTGCTATTCTTCCCTTCTCTGGGATTTGTCCGTCCACCATCCTCTCAGACAGAAGGACATTGAGCACTTCTTGGAGATGAGTAGGAACAAGTTCATCGGATTCACTCTGGGGCAGTAAGTGACTGGATGGTCAGAACTGGCCATATAGAGGGGTTCTTGGGGGCCAGAGGAGTGGGTGGCTTAGAATGAGAGATGTTGCCTAATCATAGTGATACAACCCAGAGCCTTGGGCAGCTCCTAGTGACTGCTTTGGGTTGTTGCCATCTAGTTTTTTCCTTCCAGTTTCCTAGAACTTTTATGTTCTCAGCCAGATATAGATCAAGTCATTTCCCTGTGGGAATCAAGTTCCTCATCAGAGTGTTATGAGATGGTCCCTACAAGCTCTTTCCTCGAGAATTCTGTGAAAAAGCAATATGGTGGAAACAGATCCAGTCTTTCCCCATCTTCCTACACTTGTGAATCCCCACTGGTCACTGCAAAACCTCAGAAGCCATTCTTACTGCTGTTTTGCTGTCAAAAGTGTTGTTGGGCAACGTGCCCTTTAAAATAGGAACCTACTCCCAGACAAAGTGAGTCCCCACTAGACTATACAGAAATCCTAAGTTACAGAGGCTCTTCTCTGTACCATTGTTCTTTTTGTGTCTTGAAGCAATAATGAGGGACCTGATAACTTGCAGAGAAAGATCCAGGTGACCAGATGGTGAAAGTGGCCTGGTCCACGTGACTCCAGGAGTATCAGTAGTTCTCTGTACTTCTGACCTTTATGTATCTTGTGTTCACAGGGATACAGATACTTTGGTTGGATTACCCAGGCCCATCCACGAGAGTGTGAAGACCCTCAAGCAGGTGAGCAGGTTGGGCTGTCAGTCTTCAGAGATAGGGACCCATCAGTACAATTGGATGACCCCAGTAGGGTCCTGGGTCCTGGTTGGGGCTCTTCCACTAGCCATGTTCTAAACCTGTTATTCTGTATTTCCTCTGCAAGGGTTTTGGCCAAACAGATAAAAAAAATCAGATCTCTACCTGCCTATCCAGTGTCCTACGTTTAGATGGATGAAAAAGTTATCCTTTCTTCTCTCATTGCTTTTCCCTCCTCCCACCCTTCTCTCCCTCTTCCCACTTATCACTTCCTTTCCTCTCACTTCTCGCTCCTTAGAGGCTCAGTAGCTTCCGCAGGCCCAGGATCAAGTAGCAGTCTGCTTTGTATCCAGAGAGTGTGTGAGGACAAGTAAAAGTAGTCTGTTCCCTGCTTGAGCCCAGCCTCACCTTGTCGTTATCACTCCGTTCACACATGCACACACATACAGGCATCTGCAGCAGAGCTCTCAGAGCAGTGGTCCTAGGCCTGGGCTTGTTCATTTCTTCCCCTTGCACTTTGGTTGAAGATAGATGCTAAGGTATTTGCTGCCCATCCAATGTGGAAATATGAAATAAATGCAAATACTGTATTAAAGAACTTTGCTGATGTTCATAATGCAAAGGTGAGTAAGACTCCTGCCTTCAAAGAGTGCATGGTTTATTTGAGGTGACAGACCCATAAATAGGGCACTTCCTCGTCATTGGGGAGGTTAAGCAAGAGGCTGGTACACATGTGATCAAGGCCCTCAGCCCCTTGTTGACATCTTGTGTTCCCAGCACAAGTACGTCTCCATCGCAGATGTTCAGATCAAGAATGAGGAGGAGCTGGAAAAGTGCCCCATGTCTTTGGTGAGTCCAGGGAAAGCCTGCACAGGGGGAAGTCTCTGCAGTTGTGTCAGAGAACTTGTGTGCTTGCTGTGGGACTCTTACTGCACACTAGGCAAGCACGGTCTCTACTTTCACAATAAAGTTGGAGAAAAACAATAGTAATTAAGAAACAAAGATTTTCAGAGAATGGTAGATACAGTTAAGAAAATTGAAACAGAATCACATACCATGTAGTAGACTACTTTAGCTTGGGTAGTCAGGGTATGTAGACCTCTGAGAAGTGACAGTTAACCAAGGTCTAAGGTACAAGAAGGAGCTGGCCATAAGAACATCAAGGCAAAAAGCATCCCAAGCAGAGAGAACACCTTATTAACAAGGTGAGAGCGAGATGAGTGTTAGAAGTAGTGAATGAAGACTGTTATGGCTGGAGCACGGGAATGAGGGTTGTATGAGACGGAGTCAGAGAGGTGGTCACTTTACACAGGACATTTAAGCACAGATAGGGAGCTTGAAGTTGATTGACATGACAAAGGGAAGCCTTCGGAGATTTTAAACGAGAGTGACATGATCTGATTCATCTTTTTAGAAAACCTTTGGCTACTTTGTAAAGGCTTGATGAGGAAAGAGTTGAAGCAGGGAGGCTGGGAAACTAAAAATGATCAAGATGAGAGATGATGGTGTTTTAGACCAAGGTAGTAATTGTGGTGCATGCTGCAGTCCATGGGGTCGCAAAGAGTCTGACGCAACTTAACGACTGAACAAGAAATTGTGGAGATAGGGAGAAGGGGATGAACTGGGGTTATATTTTGGAGGTATAGCTGACAAAAGAGTTGCAGTTCCGTTGGATGTGGATACAGAGACATAAAGAGCAATCGAGAATAAGTACAATTTGGACTTCTCTGGTGGTCCAGTGGTGAAGACTCCATGCTTCCACTGCAGTGGGCACAGGTTTGATCCCAGTTGGGGAAGTTCTGCATGTTGCCTCAGTGAATCCAAAAAAATTAAAGAGTAACTACAGTTTGTCAAGATGAGGAGGTCTGTTTTCTTTTTTAAAATGTGTTTTCCCCTATTTTTCTTTTTTTTTTCCAACACTGCACAGGTTTCAGGATCTTGGTTCCCCAACCAGGGATTGAACCCAGGCCCATAGCAGTGAAAGTACAAGAATACTAACTGCTGGGTTGCCAGGGAATTCCCAGGAGTTCTGTTTTATCAACGGTTCTATTTGGGTTGTACTGAGATTTAGATGTCTACCCATATAGAGCAGCCAAGCAATTAGATATATGGGCCTAGAGTTCTAGGAGAGAGGACTGACTAAGAGAAATAAATTTGGAAACTGTTTGCTCATGGACAGTGTTAAAAGCCATGGAACTTGCTGAGGTAACCTGAGGAGGAAGGAGAGAGAGAAGAGGATGGGACCTGGCACCAAGCCCTGGGGCACACCAGTATGTTGAGGATGGGATGAGCCAGGAAATGAGCCAGGAAAGAGGAGTAAGAAAAACACCCAGGGAGAGGGTAGGAAATCCAGGAGAGTATGATGCCATAAAAGCTAAGAAAAGAAAGCCTTTCAAGAAGGAGGAGGTGATCAGCTGTGTCAAATGCTGCTGACAAATGGAGCTTGATAAGACTTGAGGTACCCATTGGCTTTGGCAACGTGGAAATGACTGGTGACCTTGATAAGAGCAATCTCAAGGGAAGTGGTGGGACTGGAAGCCTCGTTGGAGTGTATTGAAAAAGGAATGTAAAGAAAGGAGGTTGGCTTAGTCAACATAGACAAACCACACAGAAATTTTGTTGTGAAAAGGAAGGTAGAAATGGGGTGGTAGCTGAAGGAGAATGTGGGGTCGAGGGAATGTTTTATAGTGTTATTAGAGGAGATACTGGAGTATGTTTATGTCCTAAGAGGGATGATCCAGGAGAAAGATAATTACAGAACCGAAGCACTCACCAGAACAAAAGGGTGTGAGCACCAGTGGCGGATGGCCTTTGATAGGAGTACCCGGTTCATCCTTCATGGCACGTGGGAAGGTAGAGACTCTGGTAGATTTGGTGTTGAGAAGATGAGGCTGTGCCTGTCTGATTGCTTCTGTTTTGTCCGTTAACTGAGAAGTAGGGTCAGCAACTGTTGCAGGGCTGTGGGTTGAGGGTGTTGGTTTGAAGAGAGGGGAGAATGTATGAAATAGGCCTTTTAGAAAGCAGAATATAAACATGCAGGGTCGCCAGGCTGTTAAGACTTGTGTACATTTAAGCAGCAGCAGCGTTGTGTGGGATAGAAGGGGTCTGGCTATCCCTCCCTACCTCAGGGTCTCCTGGTGGTGACCCTTGTCATGTCACAGGGTGACCTGGGGGAAGATGGACTGCATTGGCCAAAGGTGACAGTGGCCTGAGTAGCCTCTTGAGCACTAGAGGCCCCTGTCTCCCCACTCTGATAAAGGACTTCAATGGGGTCATCACAAGGACAGAGTTGTGCGTAAAGGGCTGGTCCGAAAGCAGGGCTGTCGTAGAGGGTAATGGAGAAGGAAAGAAAGTAGCGTCCACCTAAACTCTTCCCTGCTCACTGCTTCTGCAGGCCTTTATTAACCCTTTCTGTGCAGTCATCCACCTCTCCTCCCTGGCTTCAGAGCCTCCCCAAGCTTTCAGATGGCCTCAGATTGACACCATAGGAAGTGCCTCTGTGTGGGGTGTCAGTTCCAGTGTCCCAGGCATGTCTGTGGCCTGAGTTAAGACCATTATGTACAGCAAAGCAGTAGTATGAGCCAAATCCTCGGTGGGAGTTCTGACTCTGACCTGGAAAGTGATATAGAAAGAACTCTGGATGGATTCCAGATAACAGGACAACTAAAATCGTAGGTTCTCAGGGCTGGAAGAGTGCTCTGAGGTCATCCAGACCAGCTCTCGGATCCTTGAAAGAGGAGATTAGGTCTCGGAGAGGGAAAGTAACTGACCCAAGGTCCTGCAGTGACTCATGAACGCAGCTCAGGTACGAAGCTCTTATCCTGCCATCCTCCACAGCCAAGGAAAGATAGATTTTGGTCAACTGGAAAATGGTCTGGGCAAACCGTGTATTTTCTTGCTGTAGGGGGAAGAGGTGGTACCAGAGACACCATGCGAAATCCTCTACCAGGGCATGCTGTATAGCCTCCCCCAGTACATGGTAAGAAGACGGCCGGGTCTGGGCTGTGAGAGCTTCTCAGCTGTGAGGAAGAGATGGCGGAGAGCCCTTTTAAGCTGAGCCCTCTGTCACTTGAGTTTGCTTCCTGAGCCTTCACCCACTGGGTGGTATTCTCTGACACTTCAGAATTCTGATCTCCCCTTGGGGCTCCTCCCAGAGGAAGGAGGACTTGTCTCTACCTCCAAGTCCTTGTTTGGGAGAAGTGGGGAATGGGGTAGGATCCATGCAGGATGCACCAGGGGCCTCTCCTGAGTAAGTGCTGTAGTCCCTCCGAGGTCCAAGGTGGCCTCCGGTGTCCTAATTGGCCTCAGTCTACCAGGGGAGGATGCTGATGATCTGAGGGAAAGGAAGGAAGAGGGTGGGGGAGGGGTGGATCCTGCCTTTCCCTCCCACCTAATTTCTAGGCATTGCCCCCACTCTCTCTGCGCCTTCTCTCATCCTCTTTGGAAAGAGCAGTCTTGACGCAGAACAGTCTGTAAGCACATCTCTTCAGGCTCCTTAGCCTCCCAGACAGGCCTGTCAGGACTGGGCACCAGTTTGCCCTTCTGGAGGTAGGGAGCTTTGGTTATTGAGTGAAG
The DNA here is from genome assembly GCA_006410935.1 of Redunca redunca. NCBI lineage: Eukaryota > Metazoa > Chordata > Mammalia > Artiodactyla > Bovidae > Redunca > Redunca redunca. The sequence continues at coordinate 109,517 of SJYQ01003756.1, forward strand.
GACTTGGAGCAAGGATTTCAAACACTTCTGTTGGAGCTGTTGAGTTGTAGAAGGATAGCCTTGTTGAATGGGGTAGATTTCCTCATTTTCTGCTTCCCAGATTGCTCTGCTTAAGATTCTACTGGCTGCAGCCCCCACCTCCAAGGCTAAGACAGACTCTATCAATATCCTGGCAGACGTCCTGCCTGAGGAGATGCCGTAAGTGCTTCAGTGGGGCAGCTGCTAAATACTCTCTTGTCTGCAGAGTCTCTCTCATCCCTGCCTCACCTTGTTAACAATTACAGAAATGGTCTTCAAGGAGATCTCTCTGCCACCAGTAGCCCCTTTCCACTGCAGTGCTCTCTCTGTGCTCTTTTGAGCCCAGAACTGAGGGTCTGGAGGGCCACATCACTGGCTGCATGTGTATGTGGGTGGACATTGCTAAGGGACAAGCTTGCCAAAGGCGAGAGAGAGACAAAGGTATCAGAGGAACTTTTCTCCAGACAGACTCACAAGTGGGAACTCTGGAGGTTTCCCTAGCCCAGCTCAGGTTTCTCAGGTTCTGGCTTACTGGTGTGTATTGTATGTGTCCTCGTAGGCCTCTCTCTAAGGCCACCCTCTGCACTGACTCTTCCTTTCCCCATTGTAGCATCACTGTTCTCCAGAGCATGAAGCTGGGCATCGATGTGAACAGGCACAAGGAGATCATTGTAAAGAGCATCTCTGCCCTGCTCCTGCTGCTCCTCAAACACTTCAAACTGAACCACATCTACCAGGTGAGCAGCTCAGAGCACTTCTCCACACCCCTCAGGTGTCCTCCAGGTCCTGCCGCCCAAAGGAAGAACACAAGGGCCTTGGAGTCCAGCAGAGCATTGTTCTTTGTCTTACGGAATCCAGATACGTGTTGCAGAAGCTTGGGGCACAAGGTGGAGAATTGTCCTAGAAAGTTGCAAACGTCTGTGTCCTTTGAACATTATCCAGAGGTCGTAGGTAGGAATCCCTAGCTTCTTGGGAATATGCCCAGCCAGCTTTGAAGCAATGGAAGACAGGACTCAAGCATGCCACCAAAATGGGGGGTAGGGACTGTCGAGCATACTTTTCTGTATGTGAAGCACTCTTCTAACATTTGAGACAGAATCCTATATAAGGTATCCTCTAGCTCGTAAGGGCTTTGAAGTTTTATAAAGGATACAGATGTAAAGTAGGCAATTATGGAGTGATAAGTGCTGTGTTTGGTAAGCATTGGCTGCCTTGGAAACACCTAATCCAGCCTAAGGTGGAGAAGCTGTGACTCCTAACCTGAGTCCTACAGAAAACTTGTTAGCCAGGGTGCAGGAGTTGTCAGGGAATGATGGCAGGAAGCATTTAAAGCAGAAAAGCTGGTTTGTGAAACTCCTGAGGGGAGAGGGCAAAGTACCTTTGGAAACTAATCAAACGTGTCTGGAGATCTGCATGGGGTAGAGGGAGACGGGGAGCTCTGGTGGTAACGCGAAGCTGGAGGAGCGTGGCAGGGAGCAGACAGCGATACCTGTGCCAGCGCACGGTTAGGGAGTACTTACACTGTGGCCGGCTCTCCGAGCGGTTCATCTGGGATCTCATTAAAGTCTCTCAACCCTGCGAGGTGGGTCTTACTTTATTCCACTGAGGCTAAAAGAGGTTAAGAACCTGCTTCCCCATAAGAGCAATGTTTGCCATGCCACTGAGTTTGGACTTGGTGCTGTGGGTGTTGCCAAGACATAGGAGAAGATGGAGGCAGTGAGTGAGTGAGCTCTGCGGTGAGACATGGAGAGGAGGTAGAGCTTCTCATTCTTGCACAGAGGCTCTGCCCCATTCCTCCTGAGAAGTCAGAACCGAGCTTGCTGCTAAAACAGCAGGAGCTCCGTGCAGGGATGCCCTGCAGAGTCTGTGTCCATGGCAGGTTCATCTGTACAACCTGGATATGTATCCACTTTAGTGCGTTCAGAGACATCTTGTAGTGTGTTAGGGTACCCCGAGGACACACACCTCTACCAGTGTTTGCAGAGCAGCAGCAGGGCTGGGAGGAGTAGGGAGGGATGAGTGAGAAATAGTGTTCCTAGTAGAAAGATCTGCCTAAGTGTGCTTCTGTCTGCTTGTCTTGGTGGGCAGTATGTGGGTCAACAGCCAGACAGGTGGGTGGCTTGATGGGCTTTGCCAGTACATGTCAATGTGTCCTGACAAGGCTACAGATGTGTCTCAAACTGAAAGATGTTTCCCATCACTTGACAGTAGGTTTGTACTGAGGCTCCTGCACCTGAGGCTTTGCAAAATACTCTGGGTCAGCTGCCAGGGAGAAGATATTTGAGCAGAAGAGAGAACTGGGCAACACAAGATGACTCCTCACCTCTAACCATACACCTTGGGAGAGGGCAGCTGAGTGTGCTGCCATGGCTATTTTTTGATGATCAGGAATCAGTAAGAGCTAAAGGATTTAAAACACTGCAGTTCTGTGCTTTTTCAACCAGTTTCTACACTTAGAGTAGTTTAGATTCTGGAGACAAACTGTATGTGATGCTCTTCAGTGTATCATGGGCAAAAGCCAGATGACACAGCTGCATGACACTGCCCCAGTAGGTCTTGTGGAAGCAAACCCCATCCAAATTCAAGAGAGCGAAGTGGAACGCTATGTTCTATTGTTTAACCCATCAAAAAGATCTTGGACTTATTCTTAGTGCATTATCTATTGACTGAAGGATTCTTGTTGATTCATTAAAATACTGGTATTCTAAGTATAGGGGCCAGTCCAGTAAACCAGACCCACCCTGGAGCCCACACGCCAGTGGTGCATTTGGTTACCACGCACCGTATCCATCCTGACTGAGTGATGCCAACAGTTGCCGGGCTGCACCTGTTCCCGGCATATCCATCACAGTTGAAACCCTGTGAGCCAGAGCTTTGGTATGGAAGGCAACTCCCTTGGGGAGCCTTCCTTTTCCTGTAGAGCTTAGGAACAAATCTCACAGCTATTCTTTCTGTTTATCTGGAGTGGGATTTTCTTTCTGGCTTGTGTACATTTTGTGCTTTTGGTCAGGCGCTTGCAATATACACAAACTGCAGACTGTTCCCTTCTATGTAGGCTAGACTGGCTGAAGATGGTTCTCCCCACATCCCAGACAGGAAGACTGTTAACACAAGTGGACAGTGGATATTCTTAGGAATGGCTGTCAGAATTGTACTTGCCTCTTTATTTTTCATACAGACCTTCTATTCTCCCCAAAATAAGCTTCCTTTCTGCTTTGATTTTTTAATTCAGTTTGAATATGTATCACAACATTTGGTATTTGCCAACTGCATCCCATTGATCCTGAAGTTCTTCAATCAAAATATCTTGTCCTACATCACTGCCAAAAATGGGTAAGGACTCTGGACAGGTTTATTTCAAAAGGCTGTTTGGGGATTGAGAAATTATTTTGTCTCTGAGCCGCCTTTCCATTCTCCCTGGTCCTTTCTGTCTTAGAGCTGTCACTGTCAAATTTAGTTTTCTTGAGGTATTACTGGTGGGGTGTATGATTTGGCCTCTTCACAAAGATATTTGTAACTTAATAGTTTTGAAAACTATAATGCCATAACTCAAAAGAAGCTGCACTGATAAATTTCAGCCCTATGGCAGAAGGATCCAAAAATGTTATTTTGTGAAGCACCTGGCCTGTCTGGCCAGCCCTGATTTTAGTATAAATCATAAATTGAATTAATTTTGTAAAGGGTTATGCAGAATTTGTAATTTAAGGTAAGTAGTAGACCCTTACTTCAATAGATCAATTTGTAGTTTAAAAACTGCAGTATTTTCATGTCCATTATTTCATTTAATCTCCTCATCAGTGCTAAGACATATCACAACAAGTTTTACTCCCATTTCATTGGTTAGGAAACAAATTCAGAAAGGTTAATTGACTTACTTAAGGATAGCACACCAGAGAGAGACCCTTTAAGTAAGCAGAAGAGGCAGGTTTAAATCACAGTTGCTATGGCTTGCTCCAGCCAAGGGGGGACTTGAGGGAGTTGACAGAGTAGGTCCTTGTTCCTCAGTTTGCTGCTTACACAAAAACCGGAAGCATGTTAATCAGTAGAGTTGACCCGAAGTGCTTTACCAGAGGCAAGGTTCCTAAAATAGAAGAAGGCTGACATGACACTTGAGGTGGCTGGAGAGGGGCTAGGAGATGTTGGCCCCACAGTCTGTCAGCACTGCCAGAGACTCCACCCTGGAAAGACAGCCTACTTCTGTGTAGCTTAAAACACAGAGCCCAAAGTCACAGGACCTGGATTCCTGACCTGGATATGCCGCTTGCTAGCTGTGTCATCTCAAATGTAAGACTGTTTCTCTGAGCCACAGTATCTTCATCTTTTAAGTGAGAATAATACCTACTCTGACTTTATCATAAAATTTTATAAGCATTAGTTAGGATAAACATACATGCGAATGCTTTACTTTTCCTGTTTGGAGGAAGCACTAGAGAGTGGGTTTATCCTCACTACAAAGAGACTTCTGCCCCTTAAAAATGGCACTTAAGACGTGCTAGTTGCTCACCAGGGAAGACTGAAAGTATCGGTGAGGCTGGGGAAGGGCCACAGCTTCATGAAGGCACCTGTGTGTGTCAGCTCACACAGAACGGGGATTTGTGAGGAGGAAATGGGTGGTTTATCATCTTGAAGAACCTTGGACAGAGGTGCAGCTCTGGTCCTCAAGGTCAGTCTGTAGCACACAGAACCCAGGGGGCCATGTGCCTCCAATCTGTGGCCACTCGGCCTCTGCACCTCCGCTCCAACTTTTCCTCTCTCACTGACAAGTAGTTTTGTCTGCTTCCTAAGCCAGAATTTGCCTGCAATGCAGGAGACCCAGGTTCAATCCCTGCCTGGGTCGGGATGATGCCCTGGAGAAGAGAATGGCCACCCACTCTAGTATTTTTGCCTGGAAAATCCCATGGACAGAGGAGCCTGGCAAGCCACCTACAGTCCATGGGGTCACAGAGAGTCGGACACAACTGAGCGACTAAGTGAAATATGCCTAAGCCACTTAGTGAAAATATGCTCACCTGAGCTATACGTGCTCCTGTACCACTTCAGAGACTGAACTGGCTCTTGATCCCTGTTCCACGTGCCCAGGGTTAGAGGTCCACCCTTGGATCAATAACTGTGGCTGAGGAGTGGGGTTCAGGAACTTGGTGCCCCCACACTGTGGGCCTAGAAGTAAGGGGCAGACAATCCAATAGGTGTCCTTCAGGTTCCATTTGGAGCTGGAAGAGTGGTAGTACCAAACTGCACTGTTTGCTGAGGTCAGCTTGGGTACAGGGTTCCTCTTATGTGTTACTTATGAGTTTTACTGTTGCATAATCTCAAGAACTTGAGCACCTTCAGCTTGCTACTGCAGTTTCCTCATAGCTCTTACAATCTAGATATACTAGAACCTTGGAACTTTATGCCCCCTTAGGGTAGAATTTGGGCTTTGGTAGAATTTAATACAATGAGATTGAAACAAATCCATCTTGGATTCCCCACCTTCATTTCCCAGTTGCCAGTACCTACTTTGCCATGGGGCTTTGTCAGTAGAAAGTGGGTAGATAAGTAGATGAGCCAGCCAGGAATCTTTATCCTAACAGAGGAGTGGGAAACTGGCAACCCTGGGAGAACCTAGTAGGTACATCCACGGCCCTCACCTCTCCTACCCTGATTCCCTTAGGTTATCTTTGGGGGTTTCTTGGACAAAGGTCAACATTTCTAGTCAAATAAATTGTTACCTTTTGCTTGCATAGAAATTTTGACTTTGAAATATAAAAGAGGTCCAAGGAGCCCCATATTCCTCTTTATATCCTATGTTTTGCCAACATCGTTTATCCATGTCCAGTTATTCTAACTGGAGTGGATTGGTGTTTAAAACCTCATGGGAGTAAAGTAATTACCCTTCAATTAAAATAAATAAATTTAAAAAAAGAACCTCATGGGAGGAAAAAAAAGGAACTTCCCTGGTGGTTCAGTGGTTAGGACTCCACACTTTCACTGCAGGGGGCACAGGTTTGATCCCTGGGTCGGAAACTAAGATCCCACATGCCCCTCAGCCTGGCCAAAAAAGTTTGGTTTTTTTTTTGTTTTTTTTAAAGACAAACCTCATGGAATGTCAGAAGCAGAAAGAGCATTAGAGATTAGATTAGCTAGTCTAAATGCTGCACTGTACCCACGAAAAAGGGAGGAGGAAAGAAAGAGCTGTCAGTTGGAGTGGCCGGGGCCCCATCATCATGGGGTGGTTCCTTCCCCTGCTGACTCATGCCTGTCTCCCTGGGCTCACCGCAGAGCCTCCAGCTCCCTTGCGGTCCCCCAGTGTCTCTTGGGAGCAGATGCGATTACCGTCGTTGAGCTACTAGATGGGCCCAGATGCAGGAAGCTGCCTCTGTCTCAGGCTTCCTCTGGGAGTGACTTCTGTGGTTTTTCCCCAGAGGTCCTGGCTTTCAGAAACATCTGGTAAGACACAGGAGAGGTCTTCATTCTCACAGCTTGTTATTAACTTACCAACCAGAGACATATTAATACATCTTCCTGTTACCTTAACGTTACTGACTGGAGGCGTTTCACTTCACCTTCATAACAAATCGCCAGCCACAGGCATTAGTTTCTGCAAAAATCCTTCAGTCAGTAATGTGTAAANTTTCCATGCCCTCCTCCAGGGAATTTTCCTGAGCCAGGGATCGAACCCATGTCGCTTACATCTCCTGCATTGTCAGGTGGGTTCTTTACCACTAGCACTGCCTGGGAAGCCCCAAACTACTTGTATATAACCAATGTTAATATTTGGTTGCAGTTAACCATATATCAGAGGGTAAAGCGTCTGCCTACAATACGGGAGACCTGGGTTCGATCCCTGGGTCGGGAAGATCCCCTGGAGGATGAAATGGCAACCCACCCACTCCAGTACTCTTGCCTGGAAAATCCCGTGGACTGAGAAGCCTGGTAGGCTACAGTCTGTAGGGTCGCAAAGAGTCGGGACGCTACTGAGCGACTTCACTTTCACTTTCATATATATATATATATATATATTCACTCATACACATTATTTAAGGAAATAAGGACTTTACATGTTTCCATTCACATAGCTGCACATAATATTCCACTACTTAATTTTTTTAAAAAAATGTTTCATACTATTATTGGGCATTTATTACAGTGTTCTTCCTATAACTCCAAAATGAACATCCTTGCACATGAATCTTTGATCTTATCTCTGATTACTTCCTTAAGATAGATTCCTAGAAGTGGAGTTACTTGGCTAAGGTAGTCTTGATTCATATTTTTTCAGTTTTCTGAGTTTGAACTGAGTTCAACCTCATTTGGAATTCTAACTACATATATGCTGCTGCTAAGTCACTTCAGTCGTGTCCAACTGTGTGACCCCATAGATGGCAGCCCACCAAGCTCCGCCGTCCCTGGGATTCTCCAGGCAAGAACACTGGAGCAGGTTGCCATTTCCTTCTCCAAACTACATACATAATGGACATGAAATAAAGGCAAATTTAGTGGCACATTAATTTCTAAATTCTCATTTTGTAAAAATTTCTAGCTCTGCAGTAGGCCATCTTTACCTATGTAATGGATAGTTTCCTCACCCCCTGGCACAGGAAGGCTTACAGTTTCTAAATTTCCAAAAGTCTATGTTCAAATTCAATCCACTAAACTAGGAAAAAATTAAAATTAAATCCCAAATATAAGAGAAGGATGATGAACATATGACTGTATGGAAGTTAGGTGTGATCTTTGGAAGGAGGTTGCTAGCGAAGGCAAGGGGTATGGCCTCAACAAGTATTGTAGGATGTTCAGCATCTGGGTGGTTGTTTTGAGCAATGGTATGAAAAATAGGTATGTAACATGATGCTTTAGGAGTGAAATATATTAGGTCTTTTATATTTATTAATATCCTTTAAACTTTATGTGTACTTTATAACATATCATGTTATTACAACAATACATTTATAATTTCTAAATAAACATACATTGTATTTTGAAGTCAATGAGTATCAGAGCTAGAAGTTTCTTAGTATTTTGCCCAGTCTTACCCTCTGCTTATAAAGAAACAGGTGGAGTGGTGAAGTGTTATCCAAAGCAGAGGGTCAGAATTTACACGACCTGGCCATTTGCAAAGAAATACTTGACGTTTCCTTTTACATCAAGCAAGTGAAATTATTAAGTTCTTTTGGAAAAAAGTTATTTATTTTAGGCTGCACTGGGTCTTGTTGCTGCGCTCGGGCTTTCTTTCGTTTTGTCGAGTTGGAACTACTCTCTGGTTGTGGTGTGCAGACTTCTCATTGCAGAGTGCAGGCTCTAGACCTTTGGCTCAGTAGTTGCAGCTCCCAAGCTCTAGAGCACAGGCTCAGTAATTGTGGTGCACGGGCTTAATTGTCCCCTGGCATGTGGGACCTTTCCAGACCCGGGATTAAACCTGTTTCCCCTGCATTGGCAGGCAATTTCTTAACCAGTGGACCACCAAGGAAGGCCTAAGTTAATTCTTAAAAGCTACTTCATCGCAAAATTCCTCAAATTTGGGTTTGATTTATATTCAGAAATACCTATACAAATATGTTCATATCACTTAAATTTATATGCTTGACCCTTTCATCTATCTCTATTATTTTCTCTCTTTTTCTTTATTAGTTTCTAACCCAGATATTTACAGATATTCCAGAAGATTTTTGTGTTATTGTTTTCATTTTTGTTTCATTTATGTTCAGGTATTAAGGTCTCTAGCATTCCTTTTAGGCATTATTTAGCCAGTGATTTATGACCTCCTTAAAAAAGTCTTTGTTTTTACATTCACTGTCACTATTTAAAACCAACAATGCAATTAGCATTATTGTTTCTCTATTCTAGATCAAATGTGAACGTATCATAAGGTATACATCCATTTTCCATGAGGTATTTATACAAAAGAAGGACCATGGATAAATGGTGGGTTGTTTTTTTGTTTGTTTTGTTTTTGCATTTTTTTCAATTTTCCTGGTTGTCACCCTTTCTGTAATGAGTGCTAGGTGACTTTTCTTTTTTTAAACTCACATTCCTAGATTCCTCCTCAAAGTACAAATAGTTTGCTAAAGCTTCCCAGATGACTTTGAAATTTTCTTTTCTTTTCCTCCTTACCTCCTCACATCACTTTTAAAAATAATAACTCTTATTATACCTAGATCTAGGTCCTTAATCTAGCAGGAACTTAATTGTCAGAAATTCATATGATAAAGTTATTCTAAAACAATGTGGGAAAAGATGTAAGCTAATAATAGGATTTCGTTTTCAGTTATGTGAACCATAATAAAGAAATTAAAAGAATCATTTACCAAGAAATGACTATTATTGTGAATTTTCAATCACTAAGTATTATAACTTCACAAATATTTTTGCAAATAGGTTCAAATAACTGCAGGACTGACATGGCATGAAAAACCCGAGTTTGTAATATAGAAAAGGCAGACAGACTGGGCTTTGCCACTACAGCTTTAAGTGATTTTGAGCAAGTTTCCTGTAGGCTGTAGGAGTTTCATCTATAAAAGAAAGAGAGGTTAGAATTAGATGAGCATCAGCTTTCCTTAGGCTATAGAATTCTAGATTCATTATAAAACAGATAAGTTACTATTAATAATTTCAGTTTCTTGCCTGAGGGAAGACAAAGACACAGAGAACTGCCCCTTTATAAAGGATTTAAATTTCCCAAAGGTGCAACTCTCTTTCTCCGAACTCACCCATGAGCCTTTCCACATGTACTTTTCCTTTCAGTAAACTTTTTTACTCTTTAAAAAAATAAACAATTTCAGTTTCTCAGTGAAGAGCTGGTTTTCAATTTGAAAGTAGTGTCATCACTTTGGGACTTTAATAGGCTGTTAAGGATCTTCCCTGGTGGTCCAGTGGTTAAGACTCCCAATGCAGGGGGCCAGGGTTTGATCCCTGGTCAGATAACTAGATCCCACATGCTGCAACTAAAGATCCTGAGTGCTGCAGCTAGACCCAGCAGAGCCAAATACATAAATTTTTTTAAGAGAAAAAAAAAACCTGTTGAGAAGGTTTAGGTTAGATTATATTTAACACTTTGCAGCATTTCTTTAAAGGCTCAGTCACTCCCCTTTAAGGCAGGAAACCTCAGTGTTTTGTTGTTGTTGGTTTTGCTTGTTTGAAGTAAGAATTACAGTAGGACATAAGAAAGAGCTTCTCTACCACTAGGTCTGAAAGAATCTGAGAAAGTAAGGTCAAACCATATTTTCTTTTAGTAATTATGTCTGGAATTCCTTAAGTGCGATCAGAAGATGAATAGTAACTAAAGAGAGTGTTAGAATTCAGTGAGTACTAGAAATCTAGGCTTAAGCCCTGGTTGGGGCGCTTACCATGTGACCTTAACCAAACCGCCTTCCTCTTTCTGAGTCTCAGGTTTTGCTTCTATGGATAACAGCATCGGACTAGAACAGTCAAGTCTCTTTCAGTGCTCAGATTCTTACAATCTGATCTCAGTACGAAAGGAAGAACCACTCTGTTCTTCCTTTCCTCATGAGTTAATTATCCACTTAATTGGCATAAGCCTGGGTTTTTGTTTGGTTTGGCTCACTCAGCAGAGCTGTGGATGGATCTTTGAGAACAGAACCCTTGTGCCTTAGAAATGCTCTGAAAGGGTAGGATGTGATTGCTGAACTGAATCTTCAGACCAAAGGTGTATGCAAACAAATATTTATTTGTGAGAGTGGAACATGGGCAAATACTTTCTTTTTTAATTTTAGCTGTCTGGAAGTGAGTTAAGTTCTTGCTTTGAATACTGTTATGTACCAGGAACGGGAGAATATAGCCAGCCAAGTGCTGCTGTTCACAAAGTATATCCCTCTACAGAAGTTTGCATCTTACTTAATATGCTGAGTTCTTAAGAAAGAAAGGTGACCTGCCTTAAGTGAACATTAAAAAATCTTCAAGACCAGCAAATCTAGAGATTTCCCTGGTGGTCCAGTGGTTAAGACTCTGCCCTTACACTGCAGGGGGTGTGGGTTTGATCCTTGGTCAGGAAAATAAGACCCCACATGCTACTCTGTGCAGCCAGAAAATAAATAGAATAACAGGGCTTTAAAAAAAAAAAAAGGACAGACAGACTGGCAAATCCAAATAGGTACTCACAGACCTAAAGGCTTTCTGGAAAAAAATAATTTGTTGGGTTGGAAGAAGGGAGAAGGCTTGGGCAAGGCTCTGACAAAGCAGACAAGCCTGGGCGAGCCACTGACCAGTATGTGTGCTTTCGATACCTGCTCCATGATGCCAGAAGTGGGACTACTTACAGACATCAGGGAAGCATCATTAGAACGAAAGGAGAGCAAGGCCCTGGGCAGGTGAGACTGCCTTCAGCGGGGAACTAGGGCAGCTCTTAGGACTGTTGAGACTCAGCTCTCAGGAAAAGGCAGCCACAATCAACATTCTGTCACTCAAAACTTTTAAACTTTTAAGCCAACTGGAGAAGGTACAGAATTATTGAATGATCAGAGCTAAAATGATCTTAAAGGTTATCTTAGTTCAACCTCTTACAGGGAAATTATTTACCTGAGATGATACAGCCAGGGTCAAAGCCATGACCCAGGTGTCCTGGTGCCTATTCCAGGGCTGCTTCTATAAGACCAGGCTGCTATTTCTGTACTCCATAAGGAATGCAAGTCTTTTATGCACATTAGAAGTCAGGATAAAGGAAGCTCACAATGGAAATATACTTAACCTCTCCCATATGTTTTTTGTTTCACTGCTTCTTATTTTAAAAAATAAACATATAAAAGTCTATCTCCTCCGTTAGCCACACAAGATGTAACATCTATAAAACCTGATCTGGTTTTTGGGCAAGCCAGATTAGCTAATGCACTTGAGTGGAAACTCCCACGGAAGTTTCTTTTAGAACAAAGCAGGTGGTTTTCATGGGACCGGTTCTAAACACAATATTGAACATTTACTAGAGGAAAGAGATTGTTTGTTGTTATTATTATTATTTTGACTGCTGCATGTGGCTTGCATGATTTTGGTTCCCTGACCCAAGATCGAACCTGGGCCACTATAGTAAGCATGCCAAGTCCTAACCACTGGACCACCAGGGAACATCCTGGGAGAACATTATTTCTAAACAATATTTCTGAAAAGTTTCCCTGCAACTTCTTGATCCTCAGTATTATTTGTTTTTAGGAGAGCCTAATATGCTTACCAGTGTTGGCTGTTCGTCTCACAGTTGATATATGTCTACCGTGCTTGCTTCAGATTCATTTGTGTATGTTGGGGGGTAATATTCCACTTACCAGAAAGCAGTTGACTTCTGCTCATTCCTCACTTCTACATTCTCCTCTCACACTGAAGACATGAGGAACTTGCAAAGTGTTAGTTTGACCACCATATGTGTTAAGTGATTCATGTAGCTTCTGATATCAATATATATTTATGAGCCCCAGAATCCATAAAGACTCTTACTTTTGTCCCTGGAAGATATTTCTGTGAGTAATTACCTGTTTCTGATCTGACATCCATCTGGTTGGGTGCTCACAAGCTATCAAGAAACATTCAAGAGAAACACCTGGTTCAAATTAACCATCTGCCATTTTTCCAACCATGCTAGAGAATTAAGTAATTTACTGCAATATGGTTTGATAAAGGAGGGTAGAGGTTGATTTTTTTTAATTAACTGTAATGAATATCAGATCCATCCAATACTGTTTGAAATCTGCCAGAATAAATCTTGGCAATTACCAACATAGCTTACATAAATGCAAAGTATATGGGGGTAAAATTCTGTCATCTCTTTTCTGATCCTAAAGCAGAAAGCTACACGAGAAATCTTGCTCAAATGATATTCCTATGTTCATATATCATCTTTCTAACCAGTATTTGCTCTTGGTACTCAGTCTTCCAGGATTGTGTCTTCCAGCTGTGTGTTTTCAGAGGAAGGATACTGCATGCCTTGAGGAGAAGGGAGGATGTGAGGAGTGGGACGGAAAGGAGGTAGCATTTTGTATGGAAGGATTCACTTGAACTGACCAACCATGACTTCCAGACTCTGGGAAGGAAAGCCTTGTAGGTGTTGAGATAATGATTGTTGTTGTTCAGTCACTAAGTCCTATTCAGCTCTTTGCAGCCCCATGGATACCAGGCTTCCCTGTTCTTCACTGTCTCCTAGAGTCTGCTCAAATTCATGTCCGATGAGTCAGTTATGCTATCAACCATCTCATCTTCTGCCACCCTCTTCTTTTGCCTTCAGTCTTACCCAGCATCACAGTCTTTTCCAGTGAGTTGTTTCTTCGTATCAGGTGGCCAAAGTAAGTATTAGAGCTTCAGCTTCAACATCAGTCTTTCCAATGAATATTCATGGTTGATTTCCTTTAGGATTGACTGGTTTGATCTCCTTGCCATCCAATGGACTCTCAAGAGTCTTCTCTGGCACTACAATTCAATAGCATCAGTTTTTTGGCACTCAGCCTTCTTTATGGTCCAGTCCTCACATCTGTACATGACTATGGGAAAAACCTTAGCTTTAACTATATGGATCTTTGTTGGCAAAGTGATGTCTCTGCTTCTTTAATATGCTAAGTTTGTCATAGCTTCCTTTCCAAGGAGCAAGCATCTTTCAATTTCATGGCCTCAGTCACTGTCAGCAGTGATTTTGGAGCCCAAGAAAATAAAGTCTGACACTGTTTCCACTTTTCCCCCTTCTATTTGTCAAGAAGTGATGGGACTGGATGCCCACTCAACTTGAATGTTGAGTTTCAAGCCAGCTTTTCATCCTCCTCTTTCACCCTCATCAAGAGGCTCTTTAGTTCCTCTTCACTTTCTGCCATTAGAGTGGTATCATCTGCATATCTGATGATACCAGCCTGTGATTCATCCTGACAATCTTGATTCCAGCCTATGATTCACCCAGCCCAGCATTTCACATGATGTACTATTCATATAAATTAAATAAAAGAGATGACAGTATCCAGCCTTGTCATACTCTTTTCCCGGTTTTCAACTAGTCAGTTGTTCCATATATGGTTCTAACTGTTCCTCCTTGATCTTCATACAGGTTTCTCAGGAGACAGGTAAGGTGGTTTGGTATTCCCATCTTTTTAAGAACTTTCCACAATTTGTTGCGATCCACACAGTCAAAGGATTTAGCATAGTCAGTGAAGCAGAAGTAGATGTTTTTCTGGAATTCCCTTGCTTTTTCTGTGTTGCAATGGACGTCAGCAATTTAAGCTCTGGTATCTCTGCCTTTTCTAAACCCAGTTTGTACATCTCGACGTTCTGGTTCACATACTGCTGAAGCCTAGCTTAAAGGATTTTGAGCATAACCTTACTAGCATTCAAAATGAAAGCAATTGTACGATGGTTTGAACATTTTTTGGCATTGCCCTTCTTTAGGATTGGAATGAAAACTGACCTTTTCCAGTCTTGTGACCATTGATGAGTTTTCCAAATTTGCTGACATATTGAGTGCAGCACTTTAACAGTGCTGCAAATCTTTAGGATTTGAAATAGCTCAGGTGGAATTCTGTCACTTCCACTTACTTTGTTCATACTAATGCTTCCTAAGGCCCACTTGACTTTACACTCCAGGATATCTGGCTCTAGGCACACCATTGTGGTTATCCAGGTCATTAAGACCTTTTTTGTGTAGTTCTTCTGCGTTTTTTGACCACCTCTTCTGTTAGGTCCTTACCATTTATTTCCTTTTATCATGCTCATCCTTGCATGAAATGTTCCCTTGATAGCTCAAATTTTCTTGAAGAGCTCTCTAGTCTTTCCCATTCTTTTGTTTTCCTCTACGTCTTTGCATTATTCATTTAAGAAGGTCTTCTTATCTCTCCTTGCTAATCTCTGGAACTCTGCATTCAGATAGGTATATCTTTCCCTTTCTCCCTTGCTTTTTGCTTCTCTTCTTTCTTCAGCTATTTGTAAAGCCTCCTCAGACAACCACTTTGCCTTCTCGAATTTCTTTTTCTTTGGGATAGTTTTGGTCACTGCCTCCTGTTCAGTGTTACAAACCTCTCTCTATAGTTCTTCAGGCACTTTTTCTACCAGATCCAACCCCTAAATCTATTCATCACCTCTACTGTATAATCACAAGGGATTTGATTTAGATCATACCTGAATGGCCCATTGGTTTTTCCCTACTTTCTTCTATTTAAGCCTGAATTTTGCAGAAAGGAGCTGATGATCTGAGCCACAGTCAGCTCAAGGTCTTGTTTTTGCTTACTGTATAGCGCTTCTCCATCTTCAGCTGCGAAGAATATAATCAATCTGATTTCTGTGTTGACCATCTGGTGATGTCCATGTGTAGAGTCATCTCTTGTGTTGTTGGAAGAGGATATTTGCTATGGCCAGTGTGTTCTCTTGACAAAACTGTTAGCCTTTGCCCTGCTTCATTTTGTTTTTTGTGTTTTTTTTTTTAAATTATTTATTTATTTGACTGTGCTGGGCCTTGGTTGCATCATGGGGCATCTTTAGTTTTGGCATTCGAACCCTTAGTTGCCACATGTGGGATCCAGTTCCCTGACCAGGGATTGAACCTGGGCCCCCTTCACTGGGAACCCAGAGCCTTAGCCACTGGACCACCAGGGAAGTCCCCCTGCTTCATTTTGTACTCCAAGGCCAAAAGCTTGCCTATTACTCCAGATACTGCTTGACTTCCTACTTTTGCATTCCAATCCCCTATGATGAAAAGGACATCTTTTTTTTGGTATTAGTTCTAGAGAGTCTTGTAGGTCTTCACAGAACCATTCAACTTCAGCTTCTTCAGCATTAGTGGTTATGGCATAGACTTAGATTACTGTGATGTTGAATGGTTTACCTTGGAAACGAACCAAGATCATTCTGTCATTTTTGAGATTGCACCCAAGTACTGCATTTTGGACTCTTTTGTCGACTATGAGGACTGCTCTATTTCTTTTAAGGGATTCTCGCCCACAGTAGTGTATGTAATGGTCATCCA
The DNA here is from genome assembly GCA_006410935.1 of Redunca redunca. NCBI lineage: Eukaryota > Metazoa > Chordata > Mammalia > Artiodactyla > Bovidae > Redunca > Redunca redunca. The sequence goes on from SJYQ01003756.1 coordinate 125,448, forward strand.
AATTAAATTCGTCCATTCCTGTCCATTTTAGTTCACTGATCCTAAAATATCGATGTTCACTCTCTGTCTCCTGCTTGACCATATCCAATTTACCTTGATTCATGGACCTAACATTCCATGTTCCTATGCATATTGTTCTTTACAGCATCAGACTTTACTTTTGACACCAGACACATCCACAACTAAGGGTCGTTTCCACTTTGGCCCAGATGCTTCGTTCTTTCTGGAGCTATTAGTAAGCTCTTCCCCTTACCATGTTGGACACCTTCTAACCTGGGGGGTGCTCATCTTCCCAGGTCTCATATCTTTTTACCTTTTCATATTGTTTGTGGGGTTCTCACCACAAGAATACTGGAGTGGCTTGCAATTCCCTTCTCCATTGGACCACGTTTTGTCAGAACTCTCCACAGTGACCCGTTTGTCTTGGGTGGCCCTGCATGGGCATGGCTCATAGCGTCATTGAGTTATGCAAGCCCCTTCACCACAACAAGGCTATGATCCGTGAAGGGTTGAGATAATGCTCTCTCAGTGTTAGTTGCTCAGTTGTGTTTGACTTTGCAACCCCATGAACTGTAGCCTGCCAGGCTCCTCTGTCCACGAATTCTCCAGGCAAGAATACTGGAGTGGGTTGCCATACCCTTCTCGAGGGGATCTTCCCGACCCAGGGAGTGAACCTGGATCTCCTGCATTGCAGGCAGATTCTTTACCATCTGAGCCACCAGGGAAGCCCCATGAGATAATGATGGACATGCCTTATTACAGGAAGCTGGAGACAACAACCAATTCTGCTGGAGAAACCTCTTTTCCTGCATCAATCTCCTGAGGCTGCTCAATAAACTGACCAAATGGAAGCATTCAAGAACCATGGTGAGTAGGACTTCAGATCATGGTGTCCACTAACTGGATTTTTTAAATTTTTAATAAATATGGACTTCCTGCATTGTGAGCTCTATAGACAGACACTGAATGCTCCGTAAGACTTGGAACCTCCCAATTCTAGGCACTTATTTTATAATTATTTCCCAATCCATTTCTTTTCGGGGAACCAAATATGGACCCTCCCTCAGGGCAGCTCTGGTAAGGAAGTTAACATTGTTTTTTGGATTATAGTCATGCATTATAGTCGTGATACGTCTAAGATTGCTCACCGCAGCATTATTTGTAATCATCAAAGATTGGAAGCAACATAAATGTTCATTAATACCAACTGTTTAAATAATTTATGGTACATCGTTATAGTAGAATGTAAATACAACCATTACAAAGAATGAGACAGTTCTATACTGCTTTGGAATAACTTTCAAGTTATATTGTTAAGTAAAAAGGTATAGAACAGTGTGAAAGGGTTATGTATTTGCTATCATTTTTGTTAATAAAAGTAATGCATACATACATACAATTACCTCCAGAGGATACACTGGTAACTGTAGAAATGGCATGTGTGGCTGACAAAATTTTTTGACCCTTTGAATATTAGATATTTTCAATTGTGAAATGTAAATAGAGTGCTTCCTTTCTTTTCTTAAAGACTAAGTCTAAATGGAGCCTGCACTATAGATTTCCCAAAGCTCCCCACGGTAGTCTGAGGTTAGCCAGGTTCGGCTTAATTTATCTGTGAGTTGGAAATTCCAGGAAACATTAGATCCTTATCTATCTTCTTCATCCTTACCCCTCTTTAAATGGACAGATGCTGGTAGTATTTAAATCTGCTCCAATCTTAAAGCGGGCCCTCAAGGTCAAACAGGCCATGCTGCAACTTTATGTGCTGAAGCTGTTGAAAATACAGACCAAGTACCTGGGGCGCCAGTGGAGGAAAAGCAACATGAAAACCATGTCAGCCATTTATCAGAAAGTACGCCACCGCATGAATGATGACTGGGCTTATGGGAATGGTGAGTATTCTCAGAGCTTTTGGCGTCTGGGAGTGGCCCAGGGTTTAAACAAAGCTAATTAGACCTCTCTACTCACCACTCCAGTACTCTTGCCTGGAAAATCCCATGGACAGAGGAGCCTGGTGGGCTCCAAAGCCCACCATGGGGTCGCTAAGAGTCGGACATGACTCAGTGACTTTACTTTCACTTTTTACTTTCGTGCACTGGAGAAGGAAATGGCAACCCACTCCAGTGTTCTTGCCTGGAGAATCCCAGGGACCGGGGAGCCTGGTGGGCTGCGGTCTGTGGGGTTGCACAGAGTCAGACACGACTGAAGTGACTTAACAGTAACAGTAACTCTTTTGGTATGAACTGTTAACATATTTTAGATGAGAAAATGTGTGACTATAGTCAGGTGCTGCTATAACAAACAGTAAGGCACTGCCATGTACTCTATTCCATGTAAGCCATGGTAATTCATTATTATAAAACAAGTCACTTGAGGGATAATTACCCCTTTTCAAAATGTTCCTTTAAGTGACAGGTTTCTCTGAGAGGTTTTTAAGATAAAAAAAAAACTCTTTGCAACCCCATGGACTGTAGCCCACCAGGCTCCTCTATCCATGGAATTCTCCAGGCAAGAATACTGGAGTGAGTTGCCATTTCCTTCTCCCGGGGATCTTCCTGACCCAGGGATTGAACGTGGGTCTCCTACGCTGCATGTCTGAGCCACCAGGGAAGCCATAAAATTAAAACAACCTTTAATTATTACAAAGCAGTTAGAAAATACAAGGAAGCAAACACTTTACTGTATTATCATATTTATGCCACATTTGTACCACCCAAAGATTGAAACAGAAATCTAATCATATATTCTTACAGATTTTTTCTTCTACATATATGTATAGGTTTTATTTAAATAAAGCAAATTGTATATGCTATTTTATAATCTTCTCTTTTTAGTTAACATTATCTCTACCTTTCCATATCAATATATGTTCATTTTATCTAATAATCAAGTCCATGTTCAGAATTTCCCAGTTGCCCCAAAATGTTCTTTAAAGCCTTTTTTTTTCCAAGTCATAATCTAGCCTAGGACCACAAGTTTCATCTGATTGTTATGTCCGTTTATTTGTTTTGAATCTAGCAGGTTTGTTTTTTTTTTTTCCATAACACTGACAAAATTGAAGAACTAGACCAGCTCTTCTACAGAATATCCACCTTCTGGACTTGTCTGCTTGCTTCTTTGTGGTTTCATTTACCTTGTTTCTCTATCTCTGGCATTACCTGTAGACTAAAAGGTAGATCTGAAGGTTTGATTAATTCAACTTAAATCTTTTTAGCTATAGTACAGTCTAGGTAATGTGTTATACTATAGTGAACTGCATATTGTATCACATATTATATCACATATCACATATTATATCAGGAGACATTATATTTCTGATTGACCTACTAAGATATTATAGGCTTACCAGAGTTGGAAGAATTTATTTTGAAGAGCTGTAGTGGGATTTGGCCATCATTTGCATAACTGTGTTTAAGAGTTATTGGTTAGATGACTAATGATTTGTCTTTGCTGGGATTTGTCACCTGCCTGAAGATAGAGGATGGGGCTTCCCTAGTGGCTTAGATGGTAGAGCGTCTGCCTGCATTGTGGGAGACCCAAGTTTGATCCCTGAGTTGGGAAGATCCCCTGGAGAAGGAAATGGCAACCCACTCCAGTATTGTTGCCTGGAAAATTCCATGGATGGAGGACCCTGGTAGGCTACAGTCCACGGGATCGCAAAGAATTAGACATAACTGAGCAACTTCACTTTCTTTTGAATATAGAGGATGCTGCAGTAAATAGAGTGCAGAGAACTAAGGGAACCATATGATTGGCAAATAATAAGCCAGTATGCAACTTCTCTAAGACCTAAAGCACAATTAACTGTTCAAGTTCTTGTGAGGTGAAAGAAAGTAAAAGTGAAGTTGATCAGTGTGTCTGACTCTTTGAGACCCCATGGACTGTAGCCTGCCAGGTTCCGCTGTCCATAGGGATCCTGCAGGCAGGAATACTGGAGTGGGTTGCCATTTCCTTCTCCAAGGGATCTTCCCCAGGGATTGCATTGCAGGCAGACTCTACCTAGGGAAGCCTAACGCCTAAGTTCTTCTAGGTTTTTAAAACATGGGCATGTTTTATCTTGCAAATGGCAATCTGTCACTGCTGCCATCATGAGCCCAAACCCAAGCTGCACCTGTTGAGTGCGAGACGTTAAAAAAATCTGGAAAATACATACCTCTGGCCCTAAAATAAGTGTCTAAATGGGGCAAATAGAAGCAAAGCAGATTGTTTTCTGTTTTAACTTTCTTGGAAGACTTCACCTCATAATATTAACATAAGCTGCATATGGATTTATCATGCGCAGGGTGAGGGGGAGGTGGATCCAAGGAGTCAGGAAAGTCTTTAGTAGTTAGTCCATGCTGATTCTCCTTGTGCCCTTCCTGCCTCTTACCAATTCTTGAAAACTGATTTTTTTCAAAATGGGTAACTTCCATTCCCAAGGAAAGTTCAATAGAGGGAATTGAGTTGCTATTTTGGGAAAATATACATAATTAGTAACAGAGTGAAATAATGAAAAGGAAATACAATAAAAAGAGGTTTATTTCCCTCAGGGCCCTCATTTCCCTCTCAGTGGTTATCACTGTTAGCCAGTTTCTATATGCTTCCAAAAATAGTCTCTACACGTATAGGCATATGTACATGGGCATGTATTATTTAAACCTGACTGCCAGCATGTTATGTACTGACTTTGTACATTGCTCTTTGCAAAAAAGGGAACTCTGAGCTGTTCCATTGTTGGTGTCCCATAGACCATGCTCTGTGCTAAGATGAGGAGTGCCCTGAGTTGTATACATCTTTTTCTTTCTAATCTTCCCAACACAGACATCGATGCCAGGCCATGGGACTTCCAAGCAGAAGAATGCACCTTGAGGGCCAACATTGAAGCTTTTAACAGCCGCCGGTATGACAGACCCCAGGACTCTGAGTTTTCACCTGTGGATAACTGCTTGCAGAGTGTGCTGGGGCAGAGGTTGGATCTGCCTGAGGATTTCCACTATTCCTATGAGCTCTGGCTAGAGAGAGAGGTGTTTTCACAGCCCATCTGTTGGGAGGAGCTGCTTCAGAATCACTGACTGAGCTCTTGTCAACAAGCATCTGATAGGTGGGGGTTGGCTCCAATAAATGGTGCTCTGCCAACCCTGCCCACTCAGCCTTTGTTTCCAGCCCTGGGAGTGCTTGTTCAGGATAGAGCTGGCCTAGCCTTAGGACACCCAGCGTGGTTCAGGACTGTTCTGGGGACAGTTAGGCCTGGAGATACTAGAAGGCTGGGATCTTAGATGATTAAAAAAAAATTGATTTCCTTGCCCTGGGGTCACTTGGGTGCCCAGCTGCCCTTGAAATCTCCTACTGGATCAGTCCTGGCCAGGCTCTTATGTGGGACCGCTCCCTCCTTTAGTCTTGCCTAGAACCAGGCTAGCCTCTACTGGCCCCAAGAGTGGAAATAAGTTTATTATGGCATTTGACTTACAGCATTCATCATAGGTAATAGGAACTGCAGGTCATAAAATAGAAAGGACATTTTCTTCTTGCTCACCCTGGATTATCAGAGGGTTTGCAAACCTAACATTAAAATTAAGTCTGTATTTTAAAAGTTAACATTTTGACACCTCTTTCTAAAATTTGCTCTAAGATGATTTTTAGAGCACCTGCATCTTCTCTGTGAAGGATGATGGTTTACTATTACATAAATACTGCATGTTAGAGAAAAGTATATCATTTAAAGTGTTTTTTCTTTATTCCTTAAGAGATCTATGTTCAATGTGAAATTTCCTTGTGTACTCTATGTACGGCATGGAGTGATCTGCCACAAACCAATATGAAACAGTCAGGCCTCCAAGGATGTTTCATGTGTTTCTGAAACCACTTCAGTCTTAAATGACTGAGTACATTGCAGAAAATTATCCTTTTCACCCAGTTCATTTTTAAATGACAAGTTAACTATGGGAGGTTTTATTTATTGAGATGACATGTCCATTAGTGCTCATGATCGATTTACAGGAGGTTTTATTTATTGAGATGACACGTCCATTAGTGCTCATGATCAATTTATTTTTTAATGAAATAGAACACCAAGAGCATCACAGCTTACCATTTTTCTTTTTCTCCTATGTTGATTAGTGATTTTGTACCCCCCCACCCTTTTTACTGCTACCAGTTTCAAAGTGTCCTGTGGATATTTAGCAGTTCTGTTTCTACCTAAAAGTATTACACATTTCTTTGAAAATGTAAGCGTTCATATACCAACCTCTTTAAACTTCTCTCTCTTAGAGCAGAATCACATGCTTCCCAACTGAAACAGTTTTTAGGAAAGTTTCTGATTCAGTCAGGATCATCTTATTTCTCTTCTGTCCTCAAAGTTATGGCACCTGTAGTTTCAAGCTTTTTTACTTTAAATGCCCCCTCCCTGCAGCAAGGACACTACTGAATCTTTTTTGTGATAGCACCAGGCCTCTTTTATGGTACCAGGAGGTCTAATCAAAACCAGCTTATTTACTCCACCCTTTGTCGACCACAGTCTCTCTTGGAAGTCATGTTAGAGTTGCTAATAATTTCCAAAGAAACTAAACCAAAACTCTGATCATAGCTTGGATCTTACCTCCTTGTGCTGTAGAGTAGCAGGATTTCTTTTTGTTTGTTTTTTTTTTTTCTGGTGACATCATGAAGAATGTTAAGTATGTAATGGATGAAACTTAAAATAGTCTGTAAATTTTGCCTGAGTAGCACAGCAGTCCTCATTGCAATTAAAATTTACTGAGTATATCATTATTGAACTCTATTTTATGATTTTAATGTGATTTAAGTGAAAAGACAACTTTTAAGGAAAGAGCAATTATCAATCTATTTATTTTGAATACACAGTATATAGTATTTAATTTAATCAAGAACAGAGGTTACTCTTAAAAATACGCACATGAATGCTTTTTAAGGCATAGATGTATACTAAACTTTAACATTTCATACTCTGTTTAAATAAATCGTCTCTAAGGGAAGGTTAATTCTCAGTGCAGATGGGAAAACTGAGGCACCAAGGATATGTGATTAGTTTCAAATCACATCATTTTTCTACTGACTTGCTCAGATTATAGCATTCAGGTACTGAAAGCCAGTCCCATACGTTACAGTAATTGGTTTGAATCTCCCAATTTGAGAATACATGTGTGTGGTTAGGAATAAATTCAGGGTAATCAATCAATGATGATTACTGTTACAACATGGAAGAACATTATTTCAGTGATTTAGAAGACTTTTATTTGTGAATGTTTCAGTAAAGTTTGTGTTGATTGTTCATAACACTATATATCTACTGAAGCACTTTAATAAAAAGAGAATTGAACTGGAGTTAGAAATTGGTCTTTGACTTCTTCAACACAAGAGAATCTTAAAGACATTAGATCTAGAAAGGAAAGTTAAAATTAAAGGGATGCCTGGGGGTAGACTAATATAAACAACTGCAAAAATCTCAGTGACTTCTGACAAACCTTTTTCTCTTATTATTGGTCCTGGCAGGTAGCTGCTACTCTGCTCAACTCAGGTTAAATTTCTGGATTAGCTCTACTCCAGATGCTGTCTTATTCTGGCTGATGGAATAGGCCCTACCTGGAACATGCTGTTCTCATAGTAAAGGACAGGAGCAAAAGACCAAACCATACCATGCAAGCACATTTAAAGCTCCTGATTGGGTGTGCACAGGTCAAATTGCTCACAGTGAAAGTGTTAGTTGTTCAATCGTGTCTGACTCTCTGCAACCCCATGGACTGTAGCCCACCAGTCTCCCCTGTCCATGGAATTCTCCAAGCAAGAATACTGGAGTGGGTTGCCATTCCCTCCTCCATGGGATCTTCCCAACCCAGGGATCAAACCTGGGTCTCCTGCATGGCAGGCAGATTCTTTACCACCTGAGCCACCAGAGAAGCCCAAATTGCTCATATTCTACTGGCAAAAAGCAATTGACGTGGATGAGCCTAACGTTGGCCCAGAGAAGTGTACTACCTGTAGGGAGGCAGTTGCAACCAGACATACGGGTAGACAGTGAGTCACAGCAGCTTCCCAGGTTGCCCTTGAGATTGGTGGTGGGACTTTCTAAGATGCTTTTTTTTTTAATGACTGTGCCATTTGTCTTGCAGGCTCTCAGTTCCCCAACCAGGGATTGAACCCAGGCCATGGAAGTAAAAGCCAGGAGTTGTAACCACTAGGCCACCAGGGAACTCCCTAGAGATTCTTCTTGAGGATATCAACAGCTTTCCAATGAATATTTCAAACCACCCATTTCAGTATTTTTAGCTGATATGTTCAGTGTAGCCTTCTTGACCTTCCTTGTCCATAGATCCCCAGCTCTTCCACCTGAAAAGTATTAATCGTCATATAAAGACCGGTGTTTTGTGCTTTCTATTTTCCCTCCAAGTAGAATTCTTTTTTCTCCAGTCCTTCTTGAGATGACCCATATTTACAATAAAAATAGCTGAGATTAAGAATGTCCTTGTGACAAATTCCCTGGCAGTCCACTGGTTAAGACTCTGCTTTCACTGCCAGGGCCTGGGTTCAATCCCTGGTCAGGGAACTGAGATCCCACAAGATGCATGGCACAACCAAAAAAAAAAAAAGATGCACCTGTGATTTGGGGACAAAGATGACACTGGTTTATACAACAATCAAACTCATGACTTTGCTCTCATTGGATGCTATAGTTAATGAGCTCTGTAGCCACCTAAATATCCTTACTTACATCTTTGCCATATTCACAGGTTCCAGGAATGAAGACATGGACATACCTTTTAGAGGATCACCATTCAACCCACTGAAACTCATCAGACACTAACAAATAGCAATATTGGTTCATGTACTCTATCAGTATTAGAGGTATAATGCAAGATCCAGGGAAGTTACTTTTATTTAGAAAATACTTGCAGCTATTGATGGAGTCAAAAGAGATTCAAGTAAAGAAAACTTTAGCCTTGGGTAGAGGATATGACATGAGGGAACGTGTAAAACTGAAGAATACATTTATGTGTTGGTGTTTTTATTAAGGTACGTGTAAAAAATTCAAATAATTTTCAGAGTACACAGTGAGAAATGTAATCTCCCAACCCAGATCTCATCTTGTTCCCCAGAATTAATCACTGTCAGTATTTTTTTCTATTTTTTATTCTTTCAGAAAATTCCTATCCATCTCTTTGTCATTGACTTTTTTTTTTTTACAGATAGGAGCACAATGTACTGTTCTATTCTTTCTCTTATTTATCCTGGAGATCTATTTTTCTATATCAGTATTCTCTTGTGTGGTTAAATTTAATATATCAAATAATTAAATAATTCTTCCTTAACTCTGCTTTCTGGCATTTTCCAGCTGAGAGACTCCAAGCTTGCATTACAGGGAACACAGGTTCAACCTCTGGTCCCTAAGATCCCATATGTGGTGCAGCCAAAAAGAAAAGAGGTTAACTTTAAAAAGAAATGTTAGAAGAAAAGGTATAGATGGGAAGGAAGGACAGGGTGTGTGTATGTTGTGGTGGGGATGAGGTTAAGAGATTCACTCAGTTCTCACAGCAATAGGCCAAAGCTAGCTGAAATACAATTTCCTACCAGCAGTTCTTCTGGCCATTCAGACTCTCAGCTCCTGTAAGCTGAATGAGATTGTGTCTAAGTGGGCTGTGGGGGATGCGTAGCCTATTTGCTCCTTTAGTAGTTAGTGAGACTTAAATTTCAAAAAGCAAGATTTAAAATTTTTACTTTTATGGAAAAGAAAATAACCAAAGCCTTTCAAAGGAACTGCAAGAGTACAAAAGTCATCCCACCTCTGCCCAAAAACCTTTGGTGACAGTGACTTTCTTACTAAATAAGACAGCACCATCTGTCCCCTTGCTTCCAAATGGAAACATTACTTTGAATATTCTGTAACTTTTTGTTCAGATGCTTCATGGAGCTAGCAGGACAAAGATCCTCCATGTGGATGCCTGTGAAAATATGTCTTTGCTGCAAGATGTGAGATAATTTACCCAGAAAGGCCATACACCATAAGGGCTCAGATTGACAGTGCAGCACCCAACTTGGTGAGTTGGAATATCCAGGCTCTGCCTCCAGGAGCTGTGTGGTTAAGTGACAAGTTATTTCATCTCTCTATGCCTCAGATCAGTAGTAGTGTTAGTCGCTCAGTCATGTCCGACTCTTTGTGACTCCATGGACAGTAGTGTGCCAGGCTCCTCTATCCATGGAGTTCTCCAAGCAAGAATACTGAAGTGGATTGCCATTTCCTTCTCCAATGCCTCCGATTCACCATCTATAAATGGGGGTAATTATACTACCCACTTTCACCAGAATTATAAGGATTCAGTTCAGTCACTCAGTCATGTTTGATTCTTCGTGACCTCACATGCCAGGCCTCCCTGTCCAACACCTCTTGGAGCCCACCCAAACTCATGTCCATTGAGTCCGTGATGCCATCCAACCATCTCATCCTCTGTTGTCCCCTTCTCGTCCTGCCCCCAATTCCTCCCAGCATCAGAGTCTTCTCAAGTGAGCCAGCTCTTTGCATCACGTGGCCAAAGGATTGGAGTTTCAGCTTCAACATCAGCCCTTCCAATGAACACCCAGGACTGATCTCCTTTAGAATGGACTGGTTGGATCTCCTTGCAGTCCAAGGGACTCTCAAGAGTATTCTCCAACACCACAGTTCAAAAGCATCAATTCTTCAGCGCTCAGCTTTCTTTATAGTCCAACTCACATCCATACATAACTACTGGAAAAACCATAGCCTTGACTAGGTGGACCTTTGTCAGCAAAGTAATGTCTCTGCTTTTTAATATGCTGTCTAGGTTGGTCATAACTTTATAAGGATTAAATGTATCAATATAGTAGTGCTTAGAATAATGCTTGTTAAACATGAGTATTCAATAATTGCTGGTTATTCCCACCCTATTAAAGAATCCTCCAGCAGGAATAGCATTTAAATTTAAATTCTCTAGCTCAGGGGTTAGCAAACTATAGCCCAAATTTGGCCCGCCGGTAGTTTTATACAACCTGTGAGCTAAAAATAATTTCTACATTCTTAAATGCTTAGGTGCGGGGGTGGGGGGAAGGAGCCATAGAAGAAAAATACGTCACATGAAAATTCTGGGACATTAAATTTTAGTTTCCATAATAATTGTACTGTAACACAGTCACGCTCATTTGTTCATGTATTGTCTATAAATGCTTTCATTCTACATCAGCAGAGTTGAGTAGTTGGAAAAAGAGGATACAAGGCCTGAAAAGCCTAAAACATTTACTTTCTGAGTTTGCCAACCCCTGCCCTAGATAATTTCCTGAGTCTGCCCCACCTGGTCTTACTGCACTCCAAGGTTCTCACTGCTAGGACCCTAGTGCTTGAGATTATCTACAGATAATTTTATTTTTTCTACAACTTCCTATTCAAAACTCAGGCTACAATGGATGAAGTGAATGCAGTGCTATACTGTTGAACTTAATGAGATAAAAAGAAAAAGGGAAGGAAGGGGAGGAGGGAGGGAGGAAGGAAGAAACCACCAGAGTAGAAAGGAAGAAATAGGAATTTTTAAATGTAACTTCTAAGAAAGATAGTGACAGGATATTCTAAGTTTGAATATTCTAAGAATGCACACTTTATTTCTGGCAATTTTTTTTAAGAACAGCACAGTTAATGTTACTATTTATAAAGAAGACATAAGGATGTGTACTCATAAACAGATAAAATTAGTGCTTTTCTAATGTGAGTTTGAATAGTTATCTAAATTTAACATCATCTTCCAGTTTACACAGGAAGATTTGTTCAGTTCTTTTAGAACAAATGGATCTTCAGTCGTGAACATTAAGTGATTCTTAAGTGGATTGGTATTTAAGGAAAATGCTTATGTTGTTGATGACAGTTTCCTTTGACTCTAACAGCAACCTATGCTCTTTGTTGTAAGGAAGTCTGCCTTTCAGCCCCACACCTCCTCACCTCCTGCAGGTCAGTGCTAAGGCTTTCTCCAGTGCAAAGACTGATGACTCTTTTGGTCAGTGGAAAATGGTGCTGCTATTGAAGTTGTACCAGTTGTCACTAGACCATCCATTTTATGTGTCACCTGTCCACTTTCATGCTTTCTTGTGCTTTATTTATTTTTTTTCAGACCTCCAATCTGGAACTCAGGAAAAGCAGGACTAGAACAGATCTGAAACTAAGCCAGGTAGACATTAACCTGAGAAAGTTGTGATGACCCACTGACTGTAAGCAAAGAGTATGAGCTGCCCCAACCCAGGGATTAAGAGAGGGGCCATTAGAGGAGAAAGCACAGATCTTCTCCTAAAAGCAGCTGGAACTTGGATTTGCTTTGCTGATGAAGGATTAGAGAAAGGAAATATATGAGAACTTGGTACACAAATACCACCCCCTCCCCTTTGGAAGCTGGTTCATCAAACATATGAAGGAAAACAAAAACACACCTGACTTTGGTTGCAGAGCCTTTCAGGACCCTGCCCCTGCCTCTGGGTCCCCTCTCCTCCTCCTGCCCTGGGCCTGCAATGTCCTATCCCCTGACCTTGACATAGCTGACTCATCCTCCAAATCTCAGCTAAACCTCAGAGAGACCTTCCCCAACCACCAGTCTAAGAACTGTCAGCCATCATCACATCAATTTAATAAACTCAATGTAATACATCCTGTTGCACCTATCATTTTTATGTCTGCCATGCCCCCCACATGATTCTCCACGCCCCCCCCCAAAGAAAAAAGGAACTTTGTTGCATTTACAGCTGAATTCCTGGGCCCAAAACTGAGTGTCAGGCACATGATAGATGCCTGAACAGTGGAAACAGTGCCAGACTTTATTTTGGGGGGCTCCAAAATCACTGCCGATGGTGATTGCAGCCATGAAATTAAAAGAAGCTGACTCCTTGGAAGAAAAGTTATGCCCAACCTAGATAGAATATTCAAAAGCAGAGACATTACTTTGCCGACTAAGGTCCGTCTAGTCAAGGCTATGGTTTTTCCTGTGATCATGTATAGATGTGAGAGTTGGACTGGGAAGAAGGCTGAGCGCTGAAGAATTGATGCTTTTAAACTGGTGTTGGAGAAGAGTCTTGAGAGTCCCTTGGACTGCAAGGAGATCCAACCAGTCCATTCTAAAGGAGATCAGCCCTGGGATTTCTTTGGAAGGAATGATGCTAAAGCTGAAACTCCAGTACTCTGGCCACCTCATGAGAAGAACTGACTCATTGGAAAAGACTCTGATGCTGGGAGGGATTGGCGGCAGGAGGAGAAGGGGACGACAGAGGATGAGATGGCTGGATGGCATCACTGACTCGATGGATGTGAGTCTGAGTGAACTCCGGGAGATGGTGATGGACAGGGAGGCCTGGCGTGCTGTGATTCATGGGGTCGCAAAGAGTTGGACACGACTGAGCGACTGAACTGAACTGAACTGAACTTGAATAAAAAGAAAGGAGATGAATCATTAAAATGAATGAGGCTTCTGGTACTAAACTGTATTCTCCCTCTGCAGGGAGGATGTCAGGATGAGCTGACGGTTGGAAGCAGAACTGCCTCTACTGGGTCCTTTCTTGCTTTATCCCACAACCGGTATAAGTAAAAACTTTTTTCAGGATCTTTTAAAAACCATTTTGTAGGACTTCCCTGCTCCTCCAGCGGTTAAAAATCCGCCTGCCAATGCAGGGGACACGGATTCCATCCCTGGTCCGGGAAGATTCCACATCTCAGTGGGGCAATTACCCCCGTGTGCTACGACTACTGAAGCCCAAGTGCCTAGAGCCTGTGCTCTGCAACGAGAGAAGCCGCCACAGTGGGAAGCCAGAGCACTGGAACTAGAGAGTAGCCCCCACTTGCCACAACTAGAGAAAGCCTGCGCACAGCACAGCCAAGATAAATCATAAAAATTTTTAAATTTTGTAATGTTTCTATTATTACAGGCTCTTTTAAGACATTTCCGCATCTTGTTTTCACTTCAACCCTCAAATGCTTTTATCTCATTTTCCAAAAAAGGTACTGGAGTCTTGGCTAACTTCTCCAAGGTCAGTCAGTGAGTGGCAGAGCTCACACTCACAGCTGAATCCGCCCACTCCAAGGCCAAGACGGTACCCCCGCCCGGTCCGGCCGGGTGTGGCCAGGAGCCAGCCGCTGCTGCGCCGAGCCTGGGTTCCACGAGTGCGCAACCTTAGCCAGAGTCGCGCGAGGGACAGCGGTCCGGCCAACGCGGCGCACCCGGGAGGGCTGGCGGCGTCTGTCAGGAAGGCGGGCGAGGGCTCCGCGGATGGGGTGGGCGAGTCGGACTCTGCCAACGGCCGGGCGCCAGGCCCGGGTGTCCAGGCAACAGGTAAACACTGCGCGGCCCCGCCCCCGCGGCGCCCTCCTGCCGACGTTTGTGCGCGCGGCTCTCCAGCGCCCCCGAGGCGCACTTGCCGCAGACAAGCATCCCGGAACATCCGTGCGGCGGGTGCGCAGTCCGGCGTGGCCGCCGCTCGGTGGCTGACGGCCCCCCCTTGCCCCGCTGGGCTCCCCTGAGCGCCTCGGCCTCCTTGCGCCGCGCCGGGGAGCCGGTCCCAGACAAACGCGGCGAGGTCCCGGGACCGGCAGCGGTTCGCTGGCGAGTGCAGAGGCGGCAGCCCGGTGAGCGGCAGGAATGGGCGCGGGGGCGCCGCCCCGAGGCGATGCGGAGAACTCGGGTCTCTGTCTTTCTTTCAGGATTGGGAACCCGTGCCACACTCACCAGCTCAACTGAGAACGCATTACCATGGTAATACACGCTACTTACGTCTAAGAGGTTCCGAGGCACTTTTTAAATTGGTTTAGTACCGTTTGTCTCGTAGAGGCACGCTTTACTAAACTTTGTTGTCCGCGCCAAGAGATTGGCGCCTTGATCTCCAAGGGTTGTGGGGTGGCCTTGTCCAGCCCAGTGATCTGAGCGCTCTGGGTAAAGATGAGGGAGGAGAGGGGTTTTCTTGGTGGTCTGCGCCTGCCGAAGGGGACTGTAACCGCAGAATCAGGCCCTCTTTTTGTGAGTTGGTTGGTTGAAGTCTTTTGGTTCTGTGGAGCAACTTTCACACCCAGAAAATGCCCAGAGCGCCAGTACATACCAAGAGCTACTAGTCAGGCACCTGGCTTCTGCTGCCCCGTCTAGGGTCCCAAGTGGGATTCTTTCTGTGGACTGTTGTTATTGTTCAGTCCCTTGCTGCTGCTGCTGCTAAATCGCGTCAGTCGTGTCCGACTCTTTGCGACCCCATGGACTGTAGCCTACCAGGCTCCTCCATCCATGGGATTTTCCAGGCAAGAGTACTGGAGTGGGGTGCCATTGCCTTCTCCGGTTCAGTCCCTTAGCAGTGTCTAACTTTGCGA
Source organism: Redunca redunca (assembly GCA_006410935.1). NCBI lineage: Eukaryota > Metazoa > Chordata > Mammalia > Artiodactyla > Bovidae > Redunca > Redunca redunca. The sequence continues at coordinate 140,764 of SJYQ01003756.1, forward strand.
CCCCCATGGACTGCAGCATACCAGACTTCCCTCTCCTTGGCTATCTCCTGGAGTTAGCTCAAACTCATGTCCATTGAGTCCATGATGCCATCCAACCATCTCATCCTCTGTCGCCTCCTTCTCCCCCTTCTCCTGCCCTCAGTCTTTCCTCAAGGTCTTTTCCGGTTTGTGGGCACTTCACATCAGATGGCCAGAGTATTGGAGCTTCACTTCAGCATCAGTACCTTCCAGTGAATATTGAGGGTTGATTTCCTTTAGGATTTACTGGCTTGATCTTCTTGCTGTCCAAGGGACTCTCAAAAGTCTTCTCCAGCACCACAGTTCAAAAGCGTCAATTCTTCAGCCCTCAGCCTTCTTTAACCCTACATGAATACTGGAAAAATCATAGCTTTGACTATACAGACCTTTGTTGACCAAGTTAAAAAGTGACTGCTTTTTAATATGCTGTCTAGGTTTATCATAGCTTTTCTTCCTAGGAGCAGGAGTATTTTAATTTCATGGCTGTAGTCACCATCCACAGTGATTTTGGAGAAAATAAAATCTGTCACTGTTTCCACTTTTCTCCCATCTATTTGCTATGAAGTGATGGGACCGGATGCCATGATCTTAGTTTTTTGAATGTTGAATTTTAGGCCAAATTTTTCACTCTTCTCTTTCATCCTCATTAAGAGGCTCTTTCGTTCCTCTTCACTTTCTGCCATTACGGTGGTAATATCTGCATATCTGAGGTTGTTGATATTTCTCCTGGCAGTCTTGATTCCAGCTTGTGATTCATCCAGCCTGGCATTTCACATTATGTTCTCTGCATATAAGGTAAGCCAGGTGACAATATACAGCCTTGATGTACTCCTTTCCCTATTTGGAACCAGTCTTTTGTTCCGTGTAAGGTTCTAATTGTTGCTTCCTGACCTGCATACAGATTTTTCAGGAGGCAGGTAAGGTGATCTGGTATTCCCATCTCTTTAAGAACTTTCCACAGTTTCTTGTGATCCATACAGTCAAAGGCTTTAGCATAGTCAATGAAGCAGATGTTTTCCTGGAATTCCCCTGGTTTTTCTATGATCCAGCAGATGTTAGCTATTTGATCTCTGGTACCTCTGCCTTTTCTAAATCCAGCTTATACATCTGGAAATTCTTGATTCATTTACTGTTGAAGATTGAAAGATTTTGAGCATTACCTTGCTGGCATGTAAAACGAGTGCAATTGTACAGTAGTTTGAATATTTTTTGGCATTGCCCTTCTTTAGGATTGGAATGAAAATTGACCTTTTCCAGTCCTATGGCCATTGATGAGTCTTCCAAATTTGTTGGCATATTGAGTGAAGCACTTCAACAGCATCCTCTTTTAGGATTTGAAATAACTCAGCTGGAATCCCATCACCTCCACTAGCTTTATTCATACTCATGTTCCCGAAGGTCCACTTGACTTCACACTCCAGGATGTCTGGCTCTAGGTGAGTGACCACACCATTATGTATATCCAGATCATTAAGACTTTTTTGTATCACTCTTCTGGATTCTTGCCACCGCTTCTTAATCTCTTCTGCTTCTGTTAGGTTCTTGCCATTTCTGTCCTTTATTGTGCCATCCTTGCATGAAACGCTCCCTTGGTATCTTCAGTTTGCTTGAAGAGCTCTCTAGTCTTTCCCATTCTGTTGTTTTCCTCTGTGCCTTTGCATTGTTCATTTAAGACAACTTTCTTATTTCTCCTTGCTCTTCTCTGGATTTCTATGTTCAGTTGGCTGTATTGGTACCTTTCTCCTTTGCCTTTCCTTCTCTTCTTTTCTCAGCTGTTTGCCTTACATTTGAGTTGCATTTTATTCACTCAGCATATTTTATTCGTCCCTGCAATGTTCCAGACATTGTTCTAGGTCCTGGGGAATTAAGCGAACTCATAGATAAAAACCTCTGGGTAGGGAAACATACAATAAATACATAAACAAAAAGTATTATTAAATATAAAGAGTGCTTGGGGCAAGGAGATAGGAGGTGACAGTGCTGGGAGGGTTATCGGGAGGCCATCTGCACTTCCTCCCTCTTTGCCTGCAACAGTCCCAGTTAATGCCTGTTGAAGTGTGTTGGTTTGGGCATTGAATTATATGGTCACCTTAGTAGTAGAAAGAACACAGGCATGGTGTCTGGGAGGTTTTTCTGAAGAGGTAGTATTTGAGCAGAGGCTAGCACAAAGATAAGAAACAAATTAGGCCCGCTGTGGAGATCTGCAGGAAGAGGAGGGAGCAGGGAAGAGCTTGACGCATTTGGATACTAGAAGGAAGACAAGTGTGGCTTGAAGCTGAAATGGTCTTCATTAAGGATTTGAGAGAGTTTTAAGTCGAGAGCTCTGTTCTGAGACCAGAATAGCCAAGAGCCATGGGGTTGTAGTCAATCTACCCAACCAGCTCAGAACTGAAAAATTTCATTCCTTTATAGTAATTTTCTAACAGACTTATTGAACTAGAGTTGATACACAATAGATTGTACATATATAAAATATACAGTTTGATAAATTTGGCATAGGTGTATAGACATGCCATCACCACATTCAAGACATGTGATTTGCAAATATTTCTTCCCAATCTGTGGCTTTGCTTTTCATTCTCCTTTCAGAATCTTTTGAAGAGCATAAGTTTTCATTTTGATGGTGAATTTACCCATTTGTTCTTTTACAGACATCAAATTGGATATCATATCTAGGAAATTTTTGCCTAATCCAAGGTCACAAAGGCTTTTCTCTGTATTTTCTTCTGTAAGTTTTATAATTTTGAGCCATGTAGGTCTGTGAACCATTCTGAGTTAATTTTTGCATATGGAACACATATGGATTGAAGTTCATTGTTTTGCACACGGATATTCATTGTTCCAGCAGCATTTATAGAAATGATTATCCTCTCCTTGTTCCACTGAACTGCTTTGGCACTTCTGCTGAAAATCAGTTGAATCAGTTATTTGAATCAGTTATCTAAATATACATGTGGGTCTAGTTTGCACTTTATTAATCTATTTGTCTATCTTAACACCAATACCATCTGACTACTATAGCTTTATAATTCTAGAAATAAGGTAGTATTAGTCCTTCAACTTTGTTCTTCTTTCTCAAAGCCCTTAGCATTTCCCTATGAACTTTAGAATCTTCCACAAAGAGATGAGAACTTTGAATAAAAGTGTCAAACCTCTGTCTTATATCTTTTGCATTTCCATATGAATTTTAGAATCAGTTTGCCAATTTCTACAAAAAAACGAGAACCTTGAATAAAAATGTCAAACTCTTGTGTGAATCTTAGTTCTCAAACCATTTTAGAGATTAAAACACACACTTTTTTTTTTTTTTTTTGGCAGTTATTCCAGGTAAGTCAAGTGTGTTTGACATGCAAAAGAGTATAAAATCAGAAAGGAAGCCAAGATTCAGAATCCTTAAGAGCTTATGGCAGTGCACATCCAACACCCCACAAGGATGCTTCATCAGAGATGCAGTTATCATATGGGGCTCCATATTGTTTCTCTTCATTTGGATTTCCTCGCAGAAGCCAGGCCACTGTGTTGTAACATAATGTCTCATCTTCATTCCTGCGTTTAGTATCTAGGAACATCCTCCATTTCACTTAACAAAAACGTATTTTAGTATTTTTAACACATTGACTATGTTTCTCTTTGTTTAACTGAGGACATTTTTAAAGTGAGGTGCTATGAAGAGGACGTCTATTTTATACAAACATTTAGCCCTTGCAGGCATCCTTGATAACTTACACACTCCTTTCCCTTGCCTAGAAGAGACACCTTTTCTGTAGTATACTCCCATCTGTTATTTTCTGTATGGGTGGGTCATAGGAATAGAGAATTCCTCGCAGCCTCTTGTGGCTGTAGCAAAACTTCGGGAATCATTTGTTCCCAGGTTAGGATGGTATCCATTCCTTTGGACACCCCACAGGGCCTTAACCAGGCAGCGTGATTGTGGCAAGAGCACTGCTCCCAAGCCTGGTGAACGCCGGTTTGCACTGTGACCTTGCCGAGCCTCTGCGTTTCCATTTTTAAGATGCGAATATACGTCCCTCCCTTGAAACTCATGAGGATTAGCGATGATAAAATGATGGCAACGTCCTTTATTAAGTGCTTAGTGTCAGACACTTGCTATGTGCCTGAGATTCGTGTCTCCCTTAATCTTCATGACTGCTTAAAGAGGTTGAGAGTATCACATAACAAAGGCCAAAATATGTATTTGATCCTAATTAGCCAATACATTTTAATTTAATCATTATTGGCAAAGTTCTGAAACATGCACAAAAAGAGAATAGTAAAATGAATCACTATATAGCCGTATCTCGGATTCAGAAATTGTAAGCATTTTGCCACCTTGGCTTCATCTATGTTTTATTGGTCGGGTAGGGATAGGCAAGGTGCAGTATTTTAAAGAAAATCTCAGGCTTCCTTTTATTTCATGCCTACAGATTTTAGTATGCATGTCTGAAACGTGTGAACATCTTCTTCTATGACCCAAAGCCACTCTTAGATCTAACTGAATTAGTAATTACTTAATATTGTCAAATTTTCTCAATTGCTTTTTTTAAAAAAATGCCTTTTTATGGCTTGTTTTAATCAAATTGCAAACAAGGCCCACATACTAATTGCCATAGGTTGGGGTTTTTATTTTAGTTTAGTTTTTTGTGTTTTTTGGAGTTTTTTTGTCTTGTTTTTGAAAGAAAGTAAAGAGAACGCCGCTTCTCTTCTTAGGAGGGCATCTTTGGGCAGGCGCAAGAGAGCTGGGGAAGCCTGGAACACAGAATTCTCCTTTGTGCCAGCCTTCCCCTCCCCCTACACGCACTCCCCTCTGGCCCTTCGCCTTCTCTCCCCTGCCCTGGTTTATCTCCCTGTACTTCACCCTTTCGTGGAATGACACAGCCCGCAATGTATAGATCTTGTGCCTCAGTTTCTCCGCCTTGCTCTCCCGGTTTCTGGGCGCTTAAATCACGCTGGGTCTCTGGGGACGGTGCTTGATAGGCAGTCGCTGCATCGGACTGCATATGACTTCTCTTACCGCTTTATACAAACGTTTTTTGTTGTCACAGGTTTTTTTTCCCTTTAGGAACGTTTTTTCCCTTAAGTTCGGTGGGAAATGTTGAAAATTATATATTTTCAACATATTTTCAAGGTTATAAGAACTAACTTTTGCCTCGTTGTATATACTTGTTTTTGAAAGCCAGCTAAAGGGAAGAAGAAAGGCCGGGGCAAGTCGCGTGGGAAGAAGCAGAAGAAGCCAGAAGTGGACATCCTCAGCCCCGCCGCCATGCTGAACCTCTACTACATCGCGCACAACGTGGCTGACTGCCTGCAGCTGCGCGGCTTCCGCTGGCCAGGCGCTGCCAAGACAAAGAAGGGGAAAGGCAAGACTTAAGCGAGAGCATTTCCCAGCCCCTCCTTCCTGCAGAGAACAGAACCCAGGGAAGAGAAAGCAGGATTATGCCACCATTGCAAGCAAAATAGACTTCACTGAAGACAATCTGAGATGCAAACTGAGTGTGCTTTTCTGTGGTAGATAATGATAAACGCGTTTTACTTCCTCAGCTAAACCTAGATATGAGTGAGTGAGCCAGTTTGGTCTTTCAGAAGTTAAGGGTTGAGGGGGAGAAAGTGTGCGGTAATTCCCGCGCAATGTTGTGGAACTGATAGAACTTTTAAAAGTTATTATAAATCTGGGTTAGAATTGAACCTCGCTGTCCAAGGGCAGTTCTAGCTTTCACGAGTTTTCTTTTGCCCAGAGGGATTTTGTTTTTTAAAGCAGACATGACAAAAAGCATTGCATTTGCTCATGGGTCCCTCTGTTGACCACAGTTTCCTTTCCTCATCTTTTTCTAGAAAAGTAATAAATATTTTGTTATTAACATTTTCTCCTCAGCAGCCTGACTCTTGTCTGACTTGAATTAGCCACAGACACCGATGGAGACCAGGGTGGTCAGCCCTGCTCTGACCTTGCTAGCGCTCGGGAACAGTAGCTCAAAGGAACGACAGGATCAGTGGTCCAGGTGCAGGGTGCACGTGCTTAGTCCCTAAGTCATTTCCCAGTCTTTGACCCCATGGACTGTAGCCTACCAGCTCCTCTCGCCATGGGATTTACAGGGAGAAGGAGATAAATCGGCCCTCATCCCCCTCTCCTTTCTCTTTCACTGAACTCTTCATCTTCTTTTTCTCCACATTTACATCTTCCCACCTTCTGCAGCCCTTTCTTTTAAGCTTGGCTGACCCTGACTCTTGGAGTCACTACTGGAAATGTGCCTTTTGCCTTCTACTGATATTCTGGGATCTCCCCAGCCTGTGTGGAGACACTTAGAGAAAACCGCAATTGGTTCTGCTTGGCCCCCAAAGACCTAAAAGCCCCCAAATATGTAACATGGAAGGAAAGGCACCTTTAAGTATAAGTACCATCTTTGAATCCCGTAACTATCAGAGATTTTGTAAATATCAGAGAAAAAAGGCAAGTATGTGCATCTTTGTACCAAAGAAGGGGGATTTTGCTCAGAACCTGCGAGCTGGGGGTGACACTTGTCTGGCTGTGTCGTCTGTGTGGACTTAGTGTGAGCCCTTGGCTGGCTGTCAGGGGAATCTGACTCACGTCAGGTGAAAGATGATGCTCCTCTTAACCTGGAAGGATCCTGTCTGTTCCTGAGAAATGGGGAGACCTTCCCACTCTGCTGACACTGCGGCACTGGATCGAGTAGTTTCTGTTGGCACACCAGCTCTAGTCCAGTCCTTCTCAAACCTGGGCGTGCACCATGGTTACCAGAAGACTCCCGAAAGCTCAGGTTGCTGGGCCCTACCCAGGAGGAAGAGTGCGGTTCAAGAATTTGCGTTTCCACTAAACCCCCAGGTTGCACTGCTGCAGGACCCTTGGAGAACCCGCATCTTAGTTCTTGCTGCCTCACCAGATGCTGAAAGACCTGACGGATCTCTGACCTTGTATGATGAGGCCCTACTCTGCCTCTCTTGGGGTTCAGGAGCTCGTGTCTGAGCTGTTGTGTTTATCTGAACATTAGGGAGGTGGCAACTGCATTGCTGCTTTCTGATCTTCTCCACAGCAGGAGAACATTGCTGAAGGGAGGACAGGCGTGCCAGTCACAGACTTCTGTGGGCTGAGTGGATCATCTGGAGGTGGCGATGCCTTCCTCTTTTGAGATGGTTAAATGATGAGCGCGCAGAAAGGACTGGAAGCATTTGAACAGGGGAAGTACTGATCTGATTGGATGGGGCGCTGTGTACTTGGAGTCTCCACCCAGGTTTTAGCAGAGTGGCTATTTAGTATTGTGCTCATTGCAATGCTGGGGCTCTAAGAAGCCCTGAGGAGTTTTGAACTGAATAGCTGTGGCGGTGGTAGAGTGGGTGTATGACATGAAGTACCACATGCAAGCCATGTAAGAGTTGTGGCACATTTTACTTCAAACAAAATTTTTTTTGGTGAAACACTCTAAATTTTTCTTCAATAAAATTATCTCATTTTGACAATTTCTTGAGTATCTGCTAGGAAGGTAAGACAGGGTCCCTACCCTTCAGGTGTTCCCAGCCTGGTGAAGGGGGCTGATGCCCAGGTTCCATTGTGGTGGCAGCTGCATTTCTATTTCCACTTGGATAAAGCACATCCATTGTCTGGTTTATGCAGTTGATTAAGAAGAGGGTGAGACTAGCCTTTATAGGACAACTGGGGGCCCTCCGATGATAAAATAGGTCCTCAAACCCTGCGGTTTTTATTTCTCCTAAACCCAACTCAGCCAGGATCCTGATCCTTCCTATGGATGAGAATTCAAAGGGGAGCCTGTGAAAGGAACCGTGATGGGAACGTCTACACACAGGCTACACGTGGGCTATGGGAGGCAAGCTTCCTTGCTGTGAGGCTACTGGAGCCTTTTGTGAAGGAAGTGCTGTTCCAGTGCGAGGGAGGAGGCAGGACCCATGGCCAGAAACTCCAAGAACATGCAAAATGTCCGTGGAAGGGGAAGGGAGATGTGGCAATGCATGTGGAGAGAGGATATGTATATTTATTTTGGCCGCTGTTGAGGGCCCTCAACAGTGAAAGCACAAAGTCCTAAGCACCGGATCGCCAGGGAATTCCCTAGAGAAGACATTTTTTAGAAAGGAAGTACCCCTTGCAAAATTGCTGACAATTAAAAAATCCCTGGTGGCTCAGACGGTAAAGAATCCTGCAAAGCAGGAAACCTGGGTTCGATCCTTGGGTTGGGAAGATCCCCAGGAGGAGGGCATGGCAACCCACTCCAGTATTCTTGCCTGGAGAATCCCCATGGACAGAGGAGCCTGGCAGGCTACAGTCCATGGTGTCAGAAAGAGTCAGACACAACTGAGCAACTAAGCACTGCACACAGTACAAAAAGGACAATAAGAGTTGTTGTTTTTTTTCAAGCTTACCAAAAGAGGAAGAGGAAGTGCAATGATACCTAGGCCTTTTACCTAAATCACAGTTCTCAGCTTGGCTCTATTCACGTTTGGGGCTGAATAACTGGTTGTCATGAAAGCCTGTCCTGTGCACTATGGGATATTCAGCATCATCCCCAGCCTCCACCTACCAGATGCTGGTAGCACCAGTTCAACTGAGGAAGACACGGATGCCTCCAGACATCATCATTTCTGGGAGGCAAAGTCATTCTAAGTTGAAACCATTGACCTAGCATTTTGTCACATTTGCACACTTACACACATATAATACAAATATATATGTAAACATTTGTATATCTACATATATTTCTTATATATACATAATCAGAGTAAGTATGTATACATACACATGTGTATATATTATATATATAATATAAATACATGTATATCTATATCTATATATTTCTTATATACTGATAATCAGAATAAGTGGCAGCTATTAAATTGTGAATCTCTGTATAAAACATATGCAGGGCTTCCCTGGTGGTCCAGAGGTGAAGACTCTGCCCACTAATGCAGGGGATATGGGTTTGATCCCCAGTCCAGGAAGATCCCACATGCAGCGGGGCAACTAAGTCATGTACCCTTGAGCACTGCTCTGAAACAAGAGAAGTCATCACAATTAGAAGCCTGTGCACCACAACAAAAAGTAGCCCCCCACTCACTGCAGCTAGAGAAAACCAGCACGCAGCATTGAAGACCCAGTGCAACCATAAAATTTATTTTTTAAAATATGCATATTATATATATAATGTATATATAGCATATATACATCTATGTAGGTCTTACATACATGGAGAGCAAATANGGAGATGGATAGAACTGGAGCCGATTATACAGAGTGAAGCAAGCCAGAAAGAAAAACACCAATATAGTATACTAACGCATATATATGGAATTTAGAAAGATGGGGATGATGACCCTGTATGCGAGACAACAAAAGAGACTCAGATCTATAGAGTGAACTTTTGGACTCTGGGGGAGAGAGAGAGGGAGAGGGTGGGATGAGATGGGAGAATGGCATTGAAACATGTATACTATCAAGTAAGAAACGAATCGCCAGTCGATATCTGATGCAGGATGCTGGATGCTTGGGACTGGTGCAAGGAGAGGACCCAGAGTGATGGTGGTGCAGGTATACTATATCTGTGTGTTTCCCCCCAGATTTGATTGAACTGTTAATCTGATTTGAAAGTTTGTACATACATTTTTCTAGTTTAATCAACTATGTGTATCTGCTTTATGTCCTTTGTATTAATAAATTGTGCTTTTTATATTAAAAAAAAATTAAAAAAAAAATAAAGTAAAAAAAAAAAAACCTGCAGGTGTCAGAGTCCCAGTCTGCGCCAGCCCCGCAGGCCGTAGCCCGCGTCTCCTCGTCGCCCCCTGGTGGTCGGAGGATGAAGTTTGTGTCCCTGAGCCGCGACCGCCCGAGTCCCCGCCAGCTTGCAACAGGATCGCTCAGCGTAGCCTGAAGCTCCCGAAGGCTGAGCCCGCGTGCTGTTAGAGGCTGCGTCTGTGTTTGGTCTTGAGGGTCCGGGCCAACCAGGGATCGATTTTCTCCCCACCTGACGTTTCTTGCTGCTGCTGCTGCTGCTGCTAAGTTGCTTCAGTCGTGTCCAACTCTGTGCGACCCCATAGACTACCAGTCTTCTCTGTCCCTGGGATTCTCCAGGCAACAACACTGGAGTGGGTTGCCATTTCCTTCTCCAACGCATGAAAGTAAAAAGTGAAAGTGAAGTCGCTCAGTCCTGTCCGACTCTTCGCGACCCCATGGACTGTAGCCTACCAGGCTCCTCCGCCCATGGGATTTTCCAGGCAAGAGTACTGGAGTGGGGTGCCATTGCCTTCTCCGTGACGTTTCTTAACCCCACACAAATACTGTGTTAGCTGCTGCTCTTTAAAAATACAGCAGAAAACAAAATTCTGTAAAGCAATTATCCTTCAATTAAAAAAAATTTTTTTAAGAAATATTTACCAAAAAAAAAAATATATATATACAGTTATCACACGATTCTTCTGCTTTGAACATTCTCGTGGCTACCCCATCGCTCTTGGGATAAGACCAAGCTTCCCACCATGGCCCAAAGCTCCTGAGTGGTCAGGTCCCTACCTCTGGCCTCCCAGCACTTCGCTGCCCTGTTCTCAGCATCCCTGCCACTCAAGCTCCCTTCTGCCTCAGGGATTTTGCTCTCACTGTTCCCTCTGCCTGGACCACTGCCCTCTCTTCCACCCAGGTGACTTCAGTTAGCTGCTAGAGCCCCTCCTTCTAGCCTCCCAAAAGAAGGCTCCCTGAACCCGCACCAAACTAGCTCATTTGCTGTTCACATTCTTCAGGGCCCTATGCGTCTCCACACATTTTACAGTGGAATAGTTAATTGTATGATTCACTATTTAGTAGTTATCGTTCCTGCTAGGAGTTGGTTCTCTGTTAAGAGGGGCTTGGTGGCTTATTAATGGCTTTCTTGGTCCCAGCCGCACTGACAGCACCTTGGCACATAAATATTCACTGAAGGATTTTGCTAACAAGCCACCTATGCTATGGTAATAAACTCCAGATCTCAGTGGCTTTAAACAACCAATGGTTTATTGCTTATTAAGGCTGCAGTTCATGGAGGACTGTCTGGAAGTTTTCTTTCTCCTTCAGGCTCTGTGTCCACTGAGGGTGAGCTGGGGGCCTATTCCCATCCTCCTCACTCAGGGACTCAGGTTTACTCAGCAGCCACCACGAGGGGTGTCACAGGCTGCCCCAGGCATCAGGAAGGAAAGAAAGAAGTGGAAATTGCACACCAGCCCTTAAAGTTCCCACCTTGAATGACCCAGGTTGCATCTCTCATTTTATTGGTTAAGGTAAGTCACAGTGGCCACATGTACCTTTAAAGGAGTTCAGTTCAGGTCAGTTAAGTCACTCAGTGGTGTCTGACTCTTTGCAACCCCATGAATCAGCACGTCAGGCCTCTCTGTCCATCACCAACTCCCAGAGTCTACTCAAACTCATGTCCATCAAGTCAGTGATACCATCCAGCCATCCCATCCTCTGTCATCCCCTTCTCCTCCTGCCCCCAATCCCTACCAGCATCAGGGTCTTTTCCAATGAGTCAACTCTTCGCATGAGGTGGCCAAAGTATCAGTCAGCATCAGTCCTTCCAATGAACACCCAGGACTGATCTCCTTTAGAATGGACTCATTGGATCTCCTTGCAGTCCAAGGGACTCTCAAGAGTCTTCTCCAACACCACAGTTCAAAAGCATCAATTCTTTGGTGCTCAGCCTTCTTCACAGTCCAACTCTCACATCAATACATGACCACCGGAAAAACCATAGCCTTGACTAGATGGACCTTTGTTGGCAAAGTAATGTCTCTGCTTTTCAACATGCTACCAACATGCTAACTTTCCTTCCAAGGAGTAACCGTCTTTCAATTTCATGGCTGCAATCACCATCTGCAGTGGTTTTGGAGCCCCAAAAAATAAAGTCTGACACAATACCCAACATGCCCCAGAGGAAAACCAGAAATATTTGCTGGACAGCACTATTAGTAACTATTAGCACTAGTAACTATTGTATTAGTGCATTACTTTTGTAAGATATAGAAAGGACTCAGAAAACAATTAAAATGGAAATAAAGCTGAGAGACAAGTGATACTGGGTATCTGGTTAAAGAAATGTGTCCTCAAGACGCTGCATCTATACACCCAGGTGTTTGGTTTTTTTTTAATGTTTATTTATTAAGATGCACCAGGGCTTAGTTGCAGCAGACAGGATCTTTAGCTGTGGCATGCAGAACTTTTTTTTTAGTTGTGGCATGTGGAACCTAGATCCCGACCAGGGATTGAACCCGTGCCCTTGGTGGTGAAAACTTGGGAGTCCGAACCACTTGGGAGTCAACCACTTTTACTTGCCATGACCTCTCTTGGTCACCCTCTCCTGGTTGTTACCAGTTCTCCATTGCCCCCATCATTAAGGTGGGGCACCCACATTTCCCAGCATAGTGAGACTGTGCCTTTCTGGACACTGGATCATCCTTCCAGGCCAGGACATTAGACATGAGGCTTTTGGGATAGATTCATCCTGCATTTAAATAGCTCGAGGCATGATTTAGTCACTGTGGGAAAGTTTGGCGGTTCCTCAAAAAGTTAAACATAGAATTACCATATGATCCAGCAATTCCACTTCTAGGTGTATACCCAAAAGAATTGAAAGCAGGGGGCCAGACAGATACTTGTACACCCATGTTCATAGCATTATTCACAATAACCAGAAGATGGCAAGAATCCAAATGTCCATCCACAGATGAGTGGATCACAAAAAGTGGTCTATACCTACAATGTGATATTAGCCTGGAAAAGGAATCAAATCCTGACACATGCTACAGTGTGGATGAACGCTGAAGACGTTACACAAAGTGAAATAAGCCAGAGACAAAAGGACAGATATTGTAGATTCACTTACATGAGTTATCTGCTGCTGCTAAGTCGCTTCAGTCGTGTCCGACTCTGTGCGACCCCATAGACAGCAGCCCACCAGGCTCCTCCGTCCACGGGATTTTCCAGGCAAGAGTACTGGGGTGGGGTGCCATTGCCTTCTCCCACATGAGTTATCTAGAACAGGTAAATTTATACTGACAGTGACAGGCTTTATTTTCGTGGGCTCCAAAATCACTGCAGACTGCAGCCATGAACTTAAAAGACACTTGTTCCTTGGAAGAAAAGTTATGACAAACTAGACAGTGTATTAAAAAGCAGAGACATTACTTTGCCCACATAGGCCCATCTAGTCAAAGCTATGGTTTTTCCAGTAGTCATATATGGATGTGAGAGTCAGACCGTAAAGAAAGCTGAGTGCCAAAAAATTGACAGTTTTGAATGGTGGTGTTGGAGAAGACTCTTGAGAGTCCCTTGGACTGCAAGGAGATCAAGCCAATCTAAAGGAAACCAATCCTGAATATTCATTGGAAGGACTGATGCTGAAGCTGAAGCTCCAATACTATGGTCCTCTGATGTGAAGAGCTGACTCATTGGAAAAGACCCTGATGCTGGGAAAGATTGAGGGCAGGCGGAGAAGGGGACGACAGAGGATGAGATGGTTGGATGGCATCACTGACTCAATGGACATGAGTTTAAGCAAGCTCCGGGAGCTGGTGAAGGACAGGGAAGCCTGGTGTGCTGTGGCCCATGGGGGCGCAAGAGTCGAACACGTCTAAGCGAGTGAACAATAGGAACAGTACTGATAGAAGGTCGAGTCGTGGTTGCCAGGGGCTGAGGGGAGGGCAGAACGGGAAGCTGCTGTCTAGGGGGTATGGAGTTTCTGTTTGGGATGGTAAAGAATGGATAGTGGTGGTGGCTGTACAACACTGTGAGTGTATTTATTCGTAAATTTATTTTGGCCACACTGCGTGGTGTCTCAGGTCACTGATTAAAGGTCGAGCCTGTGCCTCCTGCCCTGGAAGCATGGAGTGCTCACCATTGGACTGGCAGGGAATTCCCCTGAGTGTATTTTATGTCACTAAAGTGTAGACTTAGCAGCAGTTAAAATGATACATGTATTTTACCGCAATACTTTTAAAAATGAAGGATTTTCCTTTTTTATTGTAGATCTCTGGTAGAGGTGGGAGGGGAAGGCATATCCAGGGCACACCTCCTACAGAAGGCTTTCTCTCTCCAGCTGGAGGTGACAGGGGCAGGTATGATCCCCTCCAGGTCCACGCCCTGGCCTGGCTCCCTCCCCGGCACACGGAAGCCAGAGCGTGCGTGTTTCCCCCGTGCTGTAGAGAGAACAGCGCCTCTCGGTCCTCCCGCAGGGCTCACCCTCCAGGCCCCGAGCCACACCACCTGCCGCAGGCCCTCCCTCCCCTTGCTCTGTGAACGGCCTCCTCCAGTTATTTCAGCCCTGTGTTTCCTCTCCCTGCTTAGCCCGTGAAGTGAATTAATGATCCGCGAGGCAGAGACGCTGTGAATGAGAGGCCAGGCTCGCTGCAGTGTCAGCCCAAGGAGCGGGCAGGCTGACGGCCACTGCCCCCACGGGAAAGGGGGGTCCCTCAGACCGCATCTTCTTGGGCCACCTGGTCTCTGGCTTCTGGGGCACCAGTCACCATCGTACTTGCCAGGAAAGGTCAGCAGGAGAGCTAGAAACAGCGCCGTCCACCGGTCTGGGTCCACGCCTTGACTGTGGGAACTGAACGGGCAAGAATCACTGATCTCTTCTCGGGCTCCCTGTGCCCTCCTCCTTGACCTCTTCAGCAGCCTGTGGGCTTCTGTTCTGTAAGATTGTTGAGCTCAACAGCACTGCTGCAGTCAGCCTCCAAGAACCCACCAAGGCGACAAAGGCAGCCTGTTGCTGCAGTACAGCCAGGCTGTGTGCGTGAGTGCGTGTGTATCTGTGTACCACCACCACATGGGCATAGATGGAAATCACTGTCTAATCAGATCTGATACGGAGTGTGAAGGTGTGGCTGCTTATTGACCTTGAGAATCAACTGAGAGACAATGAAAGGAGGGGAAAGAGTTACCATGGGGGCAGTAGTGGGTTGAAGAATCTCTTTGCCCAGCTTTGCTTTGTTTGATGGATCAGCTTAAGTTCCCCTGCTGGTTTCAGCCTCTGGTCCAAATGAAGTGGCTTATTGACTAGTCCTTTCCTTGGATAATGAGTCTGGCTTACCATGGTGCCCTGTCAGAGCCACCAGGTGTGGTAGAAGTCTGGCTGTCCTCCCCACTGCCCCAGGTCTTTGCCTCTTCCCCAGATCCCTCTATTCACTGGTCCTACTGGAGGGTCCCAGTGTCTCCCAAGAGCCCCTAAGTTGACCTCAGTCCCTTGCAGTCTCCATGGATGAACAAGGGATGTCAAAATGCCTGTCCAATCTCTCCACGGGCCTTGCCACCATCACTGCTGGGCTCAGCCTCGCCCAGAATGGTCTCCAGCTGCTATCAGATACAGAAAACTCTTCTGGGCATTAACTGCTTGTTATGGACTGACTGTGTCCCCTGCCCCCCAGTTCATATGTTGAAGCCCCAACCCCCAACCTATTTGGATATGGGTACTTTGCAAAGTAATTAGGGTTAAGTGAGTTCATGAAGGTGAGGTCCTGGTACAATAAGATTGGTATCCTTATAAGAAGAGACACCAGGGAATTCCCTGGCAGTCCAGTGGTTAGGACTTTACCAGGGCCAGAGCTAAATCCTTGGTCAGGGAACTAAGGTCCTACAAGCTGCATGGTGGCCAAAAAGAAAAAAGAAAACAGAGACACCAGAAAACAGTAGGGAGACTCCTCAAAAAATTAATAATAGAGCTATCCTACGATCCAGCAAGCCCACTGTCCTTGCTGGCACCTTTGTCTTGGACTTCCCAGCCTCCAGAACTGGGAGAAATAAATTTCTGTTGTTTAAACCACCCATTTGTTTATTTATTGGCTGCACCACACAGCATGTGGGATCTTAGCTCCCTGACCAGGGATCAAACTTGTGTCCCCTGTGTTAGAAGGAGGAGGCTTAACCACTGGCCCACCAGGGAAGTCCCCAAACCACCACTTTCTTATGGCCCCCAAGCAGGCTAATACACTGCTCAACCTCCAATTCAGAAGACTCTAAGGACACTGCCTTTTAAAAATTGTATTAACATTATTGTAACAGCATTATGTTAATTATAAGGGAAGAAAAATTAGTAACCTGATTCTCCCGTACTGATATAGCAGTTTAGATTCAACCAAAACTATTGATTAGCTCATGTGTGTTAGGCACCAGCTAGGTATTGGGGATACCAAGATGAATCAGGCTTGATCCCTATTCTTTTTGCATATTTTTCCCTGTCTTTCCAGGCCCTTTGCAGAGTCAATTCATTGTTTACACAGTTTTAATTACAGAATATATTTTATTGTTCTTGCCTGGAGAATCCCAGGGGCGGGGGTGCTGGTGGGCTGCCGTCTACAGGGTCACACAGAGTCAGACACAACTGAAGCAACTTAGCAGCAGCAGCATATTAAAACATTTTAATTTTTTAATATATTGAAAACACTTTATATTCTCCTTTTCACTAACCATAAACATTTTAAAAAGATAAAACATTGCCATAGTCTTAGGTGAAGGTTAGTTTTCAGCAGCTGAACTGAGTATATGTGTTGAATTACAAAATTTTAACTGGTGGTTTCACCTTCATAGCTGTCTGGTAATGGCTGCGTGATATTATGTTTCACTGATGTGCTCTAATTTACCTGAAGATCCAGTATAGTGGGACACTGATGTTGCTTCCAACTTTTGCTGTGATATATAATGCTGAATGAATGCCTTTTTGTGTGCCTAGGTTCATTTTGAATAATTTTCTTAGACTAAGTTCCAATGAATGAGCGTACTGGGTCAAAAATTGAAGTCCTTTTATGGAGCCCCTTGGTGTTTTAGGGACCAGCTTGTTTCCCAGAGGACCAGGAATTGATACACGGGGCAATGAATTCTGCCAGGGCAGGAGTGGCAAAGTGGTAAGGCAGAAAAGCCAGAACACAGGGAATGACCAGTTTCTACAGGGTCTCCATGCTGCCATCTGCTGCTGAGTTTGCACAGATGAACAACAGGCCTTGGTTTGCCTGTCTTTGCAGCGCAGGTTTACTTGGCTTGGTGAACAAGAGCGTGGGTAGTGGAGCAAGACACTTGAAATCAAATTCCAGCTCCACTGGGTAGTTAGTGTGTGACTTGGGTCAAGTTGTCTAATATCTGTGGGTCTGTTTTCTCTTTCATGAAATGAACGATTAAAAACAATTTACATAAAAATGGGTGCTTAGTTGTGACAATACACGAAAGAGACCCAGAAGGACAAACGGTAAACTGCCTGTGGTTTTGAATGACTTTGGTTTTTGCTTCTTGTGTTTTTTGGTTTACTATTATGCACATGTTAACTTCTAAGAAATAAATGTTATTTTAAAATCCTTAAAAACAATGTACGTCATAGTGTGTTTTGAACATTAAATGAGATAATACATGTCTCATGTTTCACCATGTGCCCAGCACGTGGTAAGCATGCAATACATGTTAGTTATGGGAATAGGACTAATTAAAGAATGTGTCACAGCCTGCTGTTCAGACTGTGGGGTTGGTGTCTGCCTTCAGGTTTGTTCCCACACACAGATCCTCTGAAATGACTTAAAAATCTCAGCTGAAACTTAATTCCATCAGAATGGAAAGCTTATAAGTCAAGTCAATTAACAGATAGGACTGTGCAGAGAGTTCTGAAGATTCAAGTGTTATGTCCTTGAACTCAGAGGGCTTACATTCTCCAAACATTCAACTAGGAAAGAAAGGATAAATGCACAGACCTTGGGTCTGAACTAGCCCCTGAAATAGCACTGCCTGGTCACCCGTGGGTCTCCGGGTCAGGCTGGAGGAGTAGAGTGAAGCATGGCTCGGGGCATGGGCACAATTGTGGGGCAGGAGTGACAAATTTGTCTTCAAGGCTGAGGGTTGGAACATGCATTTGAAACTAATCTACTTACCAAAGAGTGACAATGAATAGAGCAACTGCATCTTAAAAAAATAAAAATACACCTTTTCTTTAAGATACAATTCAGAGGACAAATAAAGTGACCCTCTAGTGGTCTCTAGGATCCGCTGACTGAGGACCGCATCCTTCCATTGGTCAACTATCTGAGTTCTGCTGAAGCTGTCCCTGTGGACGTGGGTTTTGCTTTTTACAAGTCACAAATAGAAGCGCCACAAGACTGGCTGTGTTTGAAATCATTCCTGTTCTCATGGTAACTAATGGTCCATCAGCACTGAAATATATAAAAGGCCCCCGGGCAGCGTGAAGATGTTACTACGACAACTGGAAGGTAGAGTATACATTTTTAAAGGAGTGTGGGAGGGTACAATTTCACTTCACTTTCTTCAAGAAAGCCTGGGTAGGATGAGTCAGGCGTTTCAGAAAGCAGGGGTTCCCTGGGGCCCCAAGTCTGAGTTTTCTCCATCACAGCTGGGAGATGGGAGACGAGAGAGGGTTGACTACAGGATTCTGTGAAACCACCTCAGAGAAACGCGGCTCTCTCATCAGAAATCCCACAAAGATATCCTTGTGTTGGGGAACAGGCAGGATTAAGGACTATTAGAGGTGAACTCTAGAGTTTCAGCCCTCTTGGAATTTGTTGAGAAAAGATAACCAAGGAAAAATCAGCTTACTTTTTAAAATGTCCATTCTTAAAGAAATAAATAAGTAAACGGTCCATTCTTCACAGTTTGGAATGTACAGGTGCTACCAGGAACTTGAAAAGGATGTGATATTTCCCTTTTCCTCTGAGAATGTGGCTTTATTTCTCATCCTGGGCCTAACAGAGCTGTACAAGGGTCCTGATCCTGTGTTCAGGACACGTGTGGCTTCAGTCTCTGGACCCAGCCGAGGGGCGCCGGCCTCCTGTGTGTGGCAGAGCGTCTCACAGTCTGTGTCCTGGGGCCTCAGAGTCCACTTGCAGCCTGAGCAATGAGGCTCACCCAGTCTGGCCAGGTCCCTGCTCGGCTGGAGTGACCTGGCTTTGCCTCAGTGTCTCCCTGCTGTTCCCTGAAATGTCTCCGTCGTGGCTGGGGAACTTGGAAAGTCACTTCTGGTCTGGTCATCTCTGTACCACGTGTTGAGTGTTGCCCAGGCACCGGCCATAAGAAGGTCTGGGTGGAGCCAGGAAAGCTGCGTTTTGTTGCTGGAGCGGTCTCTGGGTGGTGGAACACGCAGAGCCAGAAGCTAAAGTAGAGGAGCTTCTCTAACAGGACGCTCTCGGGCACAGAGGGGGGAAGTAATTTACCCGTGGTCACACAGCAGTACCTGAGGACCTGGTCTAACTCAAGTCAGGTCTGTCTGATGCCAAAGCTCTAGTCTATCCCCTACTCCATCCTGTAGAACAGGGGGAAAGGCAGGTCTCCCCGAGCTCAGGCTAAATGCGGGGACCTGGCTGGACACACCCTACTTTCACATCCCCATCTTGGCTCGCGTGCTCTACCCCATTGGCTGGGGAACTTGGAAAGGGTACAGTCCCTGCAAAGACGCACAGATGCTCTGGCATGTTCTGACGTTCTGCTTTTTTAAAAAAAATAATAATTTTGTGTTGGCTGTGCTGGGTCTTCACTGCTGCTTGGGCTACTCTCTAGCTGTGGCGGGTGGGCGTCTCATTGTGGTGGTTTCTCTTGTTATGGAACGCCGGCTCCAGGGTGCGTGCGTTCAGTCATTGTGCTCGGTTCACGGGCTCTAGAGCACAGCCTTGACAGTTGTGGTGCATGGACTTAGTTGCTCCAAGGCATGTGAGATCTCCCAGACCCAGGATTGAACACATATCTCCTGCATTGGCACAGAGCCACCAGGGAAGCCGTTGCTTTTTTTATTTTTTTAAATATTTATTTATTTGGCTTTGTCAGATCTTAATTGCAACTTGTGGGATCTAGGTCTCTTACCAGGATTCGAATGCAGGCTATCTGCTTTGGGAACTCAGAGACTTAGACACTGGACCACTAGGGAAGTCCCTGACATTCTGCTGTTTATGTTCTGTATTGTATAATGCTGTGACATCTTGGGGCCTTGTAGATCTGCGGTGGGATGGGGACTGCCCTTCCCAAGGTGAGAAACATTCTAGAAATAGTGAACAGCTTGCCCGTGAGTGTGGTGTGCCTCTCCTCTTGGGAACTGTGGCTAGCAAACTTTTATCAATGGCAGTCGTCTCTGATCTGTCAGCCTTACCACAACTCAGTAAAAACAAAATCCTGGGTTCATTTTTAAATTGAGGGAAGAAGAGGGACACTTCATGGCAGCACCCTCTCTCCCACTCAGGGGAGAAAATTCATCCTCCTACGACCAGCCTCAGCCTCTCCTCTCTGGTCTTCCTCTGGTTCTTGCCTCCCCCGCCCCCTGAAGCCCACAGGCCAGGTCTGGGTTTAGGGAAAAGCCAGGCTGGGCCCCGATCAGGACCAACCTTGACTTTATTTCCCCTATTTTCCTTTTTTCTCACACCAGCTCCTGCTGAATCTACCCCAGGCTCTAGGGCAGGAGCGGGGGGGGGACACACATTTGCCTCCAGAATGTTTTCTGGCCACAGGGTGTGAAAACTCCTCCGTGTGAAGTTGGTTCTCTTGACACTGTGTGTTCGGCAGGCTCGGCGTGAGGCAGCAGGAGAAGGGGTTGCCTGGGCAGGGACGAGGCCAGATATGGGAGGCTGTTTTGCTCTCATTGTTGCTGTTCAGTCACCAAGTCGTGTCCGACTCTTCTCAACCCCATAGATGGCAGCACACCAGGCCTCCCTGTCCCCCACATCTCCTGGAGTTTGCCCAAATTCATCTCCATTGCATCGGTGACGCCATCCAATCATCTCTCATTACCTGCTGCCTTCTAAGTTCTCCAGGCCCTGGCAGAATGATCAGGCAGCTTTCTAATCCCGGGACACTCAGGCCCCAGTGACCTTAGAGGCTCTTAAGGACCAACCATGTGATATTTACATGAACAGTGTTGAGAAGAAGCCCTGGACACAGTAGACTCTCTGCCCTTCTTCAGTGCAAGACTGATGGGCGGTTTACTCCCACACATCACACTCTACAAGAAGAACGTGGCAGAATAGGCAAAACTCCCCCAAAATGAAACTAGCATTACTTTCCAGGATAAAAATTAAGAATTAAAAATGTGACTGAAGACATTGACCAACTAGAGAAAGCGAATAACACAAGGCATTCGCCATAAGGAGTGACTGAAAAGTTGGGGCCACCCACAGAGCGGTGGAGGTGGGCCAGACCAGATGCTCAGGGAGGTGCCGGATGAGCCTGCCCCAGAATGTAGAAAACGAGAGTTTCTTCTCTTTTCTGTTCCGTGTGGCCACACCCAGCTACAGGGGGCCCGGGAGAGCAAGTATCTGGGCTTGCAGCATCTGCACTGGCAGGCAGGCTCTGAAACCCCGAGGATGAGGAATGGCTGGCCCAGCCCAGAGGAAAGGTTTTCAGGAGCCCAAGAGGAATGACAGATGCCCACTGGAACCCACTTCTCTGACTGCTTGGCAGCAAGGGAATTCATTCTCCCAATTCTTACACTTCGAAAGTGAAAATGCTTTGCACGGACACAGTGACACTACCCCTTGTTTAATCAAGAGTGTGTGCATTCCTCCCATCCCCCAGAAAGGAAAGCCAACCCAGAATCTTGTCAGAGCCCACTTCTGCCTCTGGACAGGATTTTTGGGTAGTGCCACTGTCCACTACATCCTGCGATAGAACCTCTAACCCAGTGGTCTCAACCTTCTTCCACCCCAAGGCCTCTTTGTAAAGCATATACTTTGTACCATTCCTTTTACTACCCTGAAAATGAAAATCAGAAGTAAAATATCCTAACTATACACACAAGCTGGAATCAAGATTGCCAGGAGAAATACCAATAACCTCAGATATGCAGGGAGAAGGCAATGGCACCCCACTCCAGTACTCTTGCCCGGAAAATCCCATGGATGGAGGAGCCTGGAAGGCTGTGGTCCATGGGGTTGCAAAGAGTCGGACACGACTGAGCAACTTCACTTTCACTTTTCACTTTCATGCATTGGAGAAGGAAATGGCAACCCACTCCAGTGTTCTTGCCTGGAGAATCCCAGGGACGGGGGAGCCTGGTGGGCTGCCGTCTATGGGGTCGCACAGAGTCGGACAGGACTGAAGCGACTTAGCAGCAGCAGCAGCAGCAGATATGCAGATGACCCACCCTTATGGCAGAAAGTGAAGAGGAACTAAAAAGCCTCTTGATGAAAATAAAAGAGGAAGAGTGAAAAAGTTGGCTTAAAGCTCAACATTCAGAAAACGAAGATCATGGCATCTGGTCCCATCACTTCATGGCAAATAGATGGGGAAACAGTGCAAACAGTGTCAGACTATTTTTTTGGGCTCCAAAATCACTGCAGATGGTGATTGCAGCCATGAAATTAAAAGAAGCTTACTCCTTGGAAGAAAAGTTATGACCAACCTAGACAGCATATTCAAAAGCAGAGATATTACTTTGCCGACTAAGGTCAGTCTAGTCAAGGCTATGGTTTTCCCAGTAGTAATGTATGGATGTGAGAGTTGGACTGTGAAGAAGGCTGAGCGCCGAAGAATTGATGCGTTTGAACTGTGGTGTTGGAGAAGACTCTTGAGAGTCCCTTGGACTGCAAGGAGATCCAACCAATCCATTCTGAAGGAGATCAGCCCTGGGATTTCTTTGGAAGGAATGATGCTAAAGGTGAAACTCCAGTACTTTGGCCACCTCATGCGAAGAGTTGACTCATTGGAGACTTTGATGCTGGAAGGGATTGGGGGCAGGAGGAGAAGGGGACTTCAGAGGATGAGATGGCTGGATGGCATCACTGACTCGATGGACGTGAATCTGAGTGAACTCCAGGAGGTGGTGATGGACAGGGAGGCCTGGTGTGCTGCAATTCATGAGGTCACAAAGAGTCGGACATGACTGAGCAACTGAACTGAACTAAACTGAAAGCTATATTTTATTAAAAAGAAAGTTGTTGTTGTTCAGTCACTAAGTCATGTCAGACTCTTCATGACCCCATGGACTGCAGCATGCCAGGCTTCCCTGTCCTTCACTGTCTCCCAGAGTTTGCTCAGGCTCATGTCTGTTAGTTGATGATGCCATCCAACCATCCCATCTTCTATCATCCCCTTCTCCTCCTGCCTTCAATCTTCCCTAGCACCAGGGTTTTTTCCAATGAGTCAGCTCTTAGCATCAGGAGGCCAAAGTACTGGACCTTCAGCATCAGTCCTTCCAATGGATATTCAGTTGGTTTCCTTTAGGATTGACTGGTCGAAACTCCATGCAGTCCAAGGGGCTCTCAAGGGTCTTCTCCAGCACCACTTGAAAGCATCAGTTCTTTGGTGATCAGCTTTTATTATGGTCCAACCCTTACATCCTACATGACTACTGGAAAAGCCATAGCTTTGACTATATGAACTTTGACTATACAAAAAATAAAATATATTTAAATAAACAAATGCTGGGAATTCCCTGGTGGTCCAGTGATTAGGACTGTGTGCTTCCACTGCAAGGGGCACAAGTTTGATTCCTGGTTGGGAAACTAAGATTGTGCCACATGGCATGGCTAAATAGTCAGACACAACAACTCTAGATGTCATAATAAAGATGTCAGATGCTAGCAGCTACATGAATGTAGTCAACCTGCCACCAGGTAGCTGGCTTCCACCTTCTATCCCTCACTCAATGATACGTCAGAAGAATACATTCAAATGTATTGTGTTGCCCCCAAGAGACACAGATTCAGCGAGTGATAGTGCCAGAGGATGAAGGCCACTGAGCTATGAAAGGACACTGGTGTTTTCCTGTCTGATATAGTTCAAGACACTGATATAGTGTCTTGCTACTCAGGCAGGTCTGCACCAGCAGCATTGGCATCACTCGGGAGCTTGTTAGAAATACAGATTCTAACCTATAAAGACCCTACCTCACTCCTACTGATTTCAGATCTACATTTAACAAGCTCCCCAGGTTATATGTATGTAAAGTGAAAGCTGAGAAGCTTTGGGCACCCCTGAGGGACATGGTAAGGGAGCGCGTAAGCCAGTGGCACATAATACCTCTTCTTCAATTTTCTCATCTCGGGATTCTCTTTACAGGGACAAACCTAGACCAGGAAGGTATTAGTTCAGGATCTAAGCAGGACCACAGAAACCACTTTTAAAGTACTTTCAATAGACAGAATTTAACAGTAGGGAACTGATTATACGTGTGATAGAAGGGTTGAGAAGCCAAACAAGGGATGCGAATCCAAACAAGCCAGAGGCAGCAACAGGAAGTCAGCTCTGCCCCTATGCTGAGAGGGAAAGAGAGGAAGTGGGGTCACTGGAGACCCAGAGTACCTGGCTGTTGTCATGGAGGAAACTCATTTGCTGGCAGAGACATCACCAGCAGAGGGTGGAGGAGAAACACCCCGGCTTCTCCTTGCTTCCTGTCTTCCCATCTCCTAACACTGCCGCCTTCCACTGGCTAAGAGCCGTCAGAAGCCAGCTGATAAAAGGAAGCCTGGAACCAGCTTCATGGGGCAGCTCTCCCAATTTACGTGTGGTGTGGAGCAGAAGCGGAGCAGGAAAGGCATCCAGTGCTAACAGGCCTAGAACAGGGACGTAAACCAAGAGCTCCTTACCAAAGGAGAGAGATTACTTGTAGAAAGAGAGGTCCTTTCCTCCAGAATCTTAGATCCCTGGGTTTCAGGAGGAATCCCAGTCTCAGAGCCGTACTTCCAGAAGCATGGGATCCACTGGGTCATAGGGGTCAAATGACAGAGCTGCTTTCCCCGGCAGCCACCGCCACCCCACCTCCGCGCCGCGTCGCTGCAGCATCCTGGCCAGTCTCTGGGAACCGCACAAGCTCCCTCAGCTGCTGTGGCGCCTGCCTTCCCTCCACTCAGCTATTGAATGCAGACACTACGAAAGCCACAGTGGTCCCCCAATGCCTGGGAGAGACCGCCACTGACTTCCAGGATCAGAAACCTTCCCTAGGGGATCTGGTGCTCTCATCTTCACAAGCTCATTCTGGCCCCATTTCCGAGTCTCACCCTCTTTGCTGGGAGACTCTACCTTCTTAGGGTATCTCCTTCTCCTTCTCTCTCTTGAAATTTCATCGGAAAAGCAGAATGGAGAAAAACCATCTTTTCTACTTATCCATCCCCTTGCAATTAGGGATTTTTCCTTAGGTGGCTGGCAATCTTAGATCACCACGCCACCCAGCGTGGGTAGCAGCTGCTTGTGTTTTACAACCTGCCATGCACCTTTGGCAGACCTGCTTAATTTTTTTTTCTATAAAAATATTAGAGCATATTTAGAAAGTATAGAAAGGTAAAGAAATATATATATTATATACCACTTCTAATCCTGCCACCCAGAGGCAGTCCCTATTAACATTTTGATATATTTCCTTCCTGGATTTTAAATGCATTTTTCTGTAGCTGAGATCATACAGTATATATAATTTCATGCTCTAATTTTTTTCACTTGTTACAATGTTTTCCCATATCATTAAAAAATGGTTGAGAACATTGAAATTTTCCATATTATGTTTTTAATTACAAAAGTAATGCACACTCACTGTAAAGAATTAAAACAATTTGGAAATATAAAAAGGAAAAAGGAGACTGTTCCCTCACTTCTCCTTTCCCTGGCGTGCCTCAGAGGTAAACCACTTCTAACAATGTAGTTTTTATCCTTACAGACCTTTCTATATATTCATGCAAAACAACTTTTTAAAAATGTTCCTACAACTGGCTTTTTCATGTCTTCAAGACATTTCCTTATCAGAACATAGGAAAATCCACTGCATTTTAAGAAAGCTGCCACATGGTTCATCTATAAATGTGGCAAAATTTATTTTGCTTCTTCCCTGTTAATGGACATTGACAATGTTTCCAACCACTTGTACAACTGTCTTAATGCAATTTCTCTTGGATGGTAGTAATTGTGTGAGAAATTGTTGTTGTGTAGCTTAACATTTGGATAGATGCCACAAAATCACCTTCATTTCAGAAGCTTCTAACCATTAATAGCCCCACCTATAGTGTGCCTGACTATGAAACTTACCATAGTTGTGTGATAGTGGGTTGTCTGGTAACCTAGTGGTTGACAGTTGGTCACAGGACCCAGCAGTCTTGGGTTCAGATCCCACCTCTGCTGTTAACTAGATATGTGATCTTTGGTGAGTGGCTGAATGTCTCTATGCCCAGTTTTCTTGTCTAGAAAATGAAAATGGTGATAATTATAGTCCTCTTCTGTTGGGATATTTTGAGCACTTAAGCAAAAGTAAATAATACATGTGTGTATGTGAGTCTCTTCATCATGACCAACTCTTTGTGACCCAATGGACTGTAGCCCGCCAGGCCCCTCTGTCCATGGGATTCTCCAGGCAAGAATACTGGAATGGGCTGCCATTCCCTTTTCCAGGGGATCTTCCCAACCCAGGGATCAAACACAGATCTCCTGCATTTCAGGTGGATTCTTTTACCATTTGAGCCACCAGGGAAGCCCTAAATAAAGCATATAAAACACTCAGACTAGTTGTTAACACAGAGTAAAGGGTACAGTAAGCCATTACTCATTATTACTAAGTTTACTTAATTGCTCCCCTATTGTTGGACATTTAATTGGCTGAAATTCTTAGTTTTCTTCGAAGAGTTTTATTAGTTTTTGCCTTTAACTGGACAGTTTTTTAAAGTTTAACTGTTTGTTTAATATTCAATAACTTAATAAACAACATCCAGGACCCTTGTCATCTCAATACAACACTTATCACTAAGTCCTCCCCCTCAATGTACATCCACACATATACACATTTTTTATGGTAATATGTACCACCTACACTTGTATATCAATTGCTCTAGGCACAAGTAACAGGCATATGTGGGCAAAGATGGGAAAAGTATGACAGTTATATCACAGAGCAGTCCCAAGGCCACACAGAATTTCAGAAGGAAATATTCATCTGACCTCACGCTTTATTGCTTCTCTGCATTTCCAGGAAGTGAATCTAAAGTCTAGGGTCTAACACTGATTTCCATCACATTCAGAGCTCCCTGATGACTTTCTAAATGGACTGTCTCCTGGGCTTCACCTCAGAGGAGCTGAGAAAATGCTGGCATCCCCACTTACACAAGTAGGGGGCACAAGGGGTATCCTGCACCGCAGAGCCCCTTTATGGAGGCGGGGTTCCACCCAGGGGGCAAAGCCGGAAACAGAGTCAGCCCTGGCATTCAGCTGGCCCATAATGAGGACTAAACGGTTTGCCAAAGCCACACATGCAAAAATTAAACAAGTTTACAGTCACCTGGGTAGCCTGGCCTCTGACTTCTGGACACACCTTGCCTCAGGCATGTGAATTATAGGAAGCCCGCACAGATGCTCGGCAGCTGAGCCAGGGCTTCTGGAGTTTACAGGAGGAAAGAGAGAAGCCCTCATGTCCCAAAAACATGTAATGTGGAGCTGGGCCAGAGGCTCCACTTAAACATAAGACTCAAAAAACGCAAAAGGCCTCACTTCTCCTTGTCACTCCATTCAAACTGAGGCCTCCTGACCCACTGCTCTGTGGCTGGTCCAAGCCTCACGAAGATGCCCACGGGTTCTGTGGCCAACAGAGCAAGTTGCTGGGAGCTTCTTATCAGATGTTCTTCCCTTAGTGGAACAACAAAAATTTCCCTTGAATCTTTCCTGGAGAATCCCACGGACAGCAGAGCCTGGCGGGCTACAGTCCATGGGGTTACAAAGAGTCAGACATGACTGAAACGACTTGCCACGCACACAGCATATAATACACCAAAGTACATCTGAGTATTTGTCACTCTCTATATTGGACTGGCCAAAAAGTTCTTTCAGGTTTTTCCATAACATGTTGAAACACTCAAAGGAACTTTTTGGCCAGTCCAATACAATGCAATATACCATTTGTACAACTCTGTGTGTCTACAGAATCCAGCATGGCTCCAGGAGTTATGAGATGCTCAAAAATGCCTTTCCAAACCTGAAAGATGCTCAAAAATGCCTTCTTTTAAATAATTTCATGTCATCGCCCTTACAGGAAGCAGTCACGTTTTTATGGGTTGTTCAAGTAAACTGGAAGGGATTTGAGGACA